>VXAY01004464.1:349685-379022 GCA_013399855.1 Oxyruncus cristatus
CGGGAGCCCACCTCGGCCGCCGGGCTGGGGGGGCCGGGGGCAGACGGGGGCGAGACGCACCCCGCCCGGCGGCACTCGGTACCCCGTCCCTCACAGGGACCCCTCCGGGGCAGGGCGGCCGCCGTGCACCCCGCTTTGCTTCGCTCCCGGCTCGGAGGAAGCGGCTATGCGAGCAGCGGGCGGACAGGGAAGCGGTGCTAGGCGGGGGCAGCCGGTGATGCCGGTCCGCTGGCGGGTGCGGGGTGTGGGCGTAGGGTCAGGCTCTGCTGGGCACCGCAGCACCCGCTGCGAGCTTGGAAACCCATCTTGTCCCCGTTCAAATGCTCCGCAGAACTGCCCTGCTAAACAGCACCCCCGTCGCCCAGTCGGTCGCTGCCACCAGGAGCAGGAAGGTTGAGGTGTCAGATCTCTGGTTAGAAACCTCATGGTCTTGCCTGAGGTAGAACAAAGACTCTCGGCGCTTCCGAGTCTTGCAGGGCCGACAAAAAGCCCGGCCCTCTCCAGCTGTGATGCTGCGAGCTGGACGGCCATCCAACACGCGCTGGGGACAGGATGGGCCATGTTGAGTGGCACAGCCGGTTTACTTCATATCCCACTGTGTCAATACTGGTTTAGGCTCAACACAATGTGAAGTATACGTTGCATGCTCAACTTACGGTAAATTATCGTGTTGCTGAATTTTAAATGAAAATTGGGTTTATGAAAGGTAGCAAAGATGCATTTTAGTGTTCTCTCTTGGGTGCCTCTGGAAACTCTGTGTGAGGATGGGCATAGGGCCCATTGTGCTACTGAGAAGAGAACGTAATGTTCAATCCAAGAGGCCATCTGACCCTCCATTTACACTGCTTTTATCTTAAAGTAGCTTGATAGCGGGAATAAGTGGAACTGTAAAAACTGGAACTGAAGTAACCTCTGTATGAATCAGTCAAGTGTAACATTTTCAAGTAGGAAGTGCAACGAAGTTAGCAAATTTTTATTATCTTTCTCCATTACTGTACCCGGGAGTAGCTATTGTGCAAGAATTGATGTTGCTCTGGTCAGCAAAAATATTCAACCATCTTGCAGTAGCCAATGACTAGGGCAAAATTACCATGAAATTCAGAGCCCTCCACAACCCATCTGCTTATCTCTTGTACAGCGACTCCAAAATGCATCCAAAATCTGCAAAATGTAGCAGAGGATGTGAAACAGAATCATTGCACAATTTTTCTTCTTGCTAGATGCAAAGAGATGCTCTATGTGCTAACAAACTGCCTGCAGCTCCTTGTGGAGGACTGAACTTCTAGTCAACACATAGGCAAAGTAAATCCTCATGCCCATATCACCAAAATAGATTGTGTACAAAAATGCCATTTATACAGCTTTGCAAAGGAGGCTGAACATGTCATGCTAAAGTGCATTACACACAATCTTGCCTTCTAGCTTCTTTTTAGTGCAAATATAAAGCTGTCAGTGTTCCTTACCTTGCTCACAACCAACGAGGTTAACCATGAAAGCACATCAACATCCTAGTTGCAAGACATTTTTGATTCTGACCACGGAGCGTGTCCAGCAACAGGTCATCTTCTGCAGACATTCCTCCTTTTGCAAAATCACCAAGTTCTGCATTTGTTGTTTTTCAGGACTGACCAAACACAGTTTCTCAGGCTTTATGTTTAGAATAAGCCACATGTACTTCACCAAATGCCTAGTTAGTTTAAATGGGTAAGGCTAGGTTTGTTCTAGCCTTAGAGAACAGCAATTACTCATAAGGCTGCAGACTTCTCTTACTCCCCAAACTGCCAAAAAGCAGTATTCTACTTCATTTTTTCTTATTCTACAATCTGGAGATACTGGACTGTGTACAACTTCTGCCACATGAAAACAGTCCAGCTGTGTGGGGTAGCAGGTGCTACCACAGTGGGATGGAATGGGATGGCATAGGAGGGGAGGGGAGAGGAGAAGAGGGAAAGTGAGAGGAGGGGAGGGAGAGGGAGAGGAGAGGGATAGAAGAGGAGAGAGAGAGAAGAGGAGGGAGAGAGAGAGAGGGAGAGGAGATTGTATCCTTGTCCCAGGGACAGTCATCAGAGCACAGTCCTGCACTTTTCCCTGCCTAAATCACTCTGCTGCTTCCGTTTGTTTCTACCTCTTCCCAGGGAAGAAGTAGCTTGGGCTAGAGTCTCATCTTGCATCATTTATTCTGCATACACTTCTGAGAGCCACTGAATCAGCTTTGCACTGAGAATTAGTGCATGAAGTTTTGCTCATGAGTGACCCAGTTCTTGAAGCGGCAAAGTATTCCCAATTCCTTTCAAAGCCCCTGAAGTAAACAGGAGCTTCTATCTTCAACATGTTCTATCAGAGATACCCATCAAGATACCAGAAAAGCTGAGCTTCTCCTTATGTTATGGAAATAGAAAGGAAGGCTAAAGGTTTATTTTGTGCTGCTGGAGAGTATAATATTTGTTACTAACACAGAAGACCAGAAAAAGCATAATCAGTTCATGATTGAACTGATTCCAGCATGAACTGATGTTCATGTTGGAACTAGATGATCTGCAAAGATCCCTTCCAACCCAAACTGTTCTATGATACTTCTATAAAAACTAAGCAGACAACTGCAAATCATCTTGCTGAATTTCCTTGGCTGTCAGTTCCATAGCTGGTGTTTTTATCCTGTTCTTGCACTGTGTTTTATTTTTCAGGTACTGAATGAAGGACAAACAAGGTAGTCTGCCTGTTAATATTAGACTTTTCAAAGCGTTGCTGCCTTACTCTGGCACTCCTACCAAAATTTCTAAAAAAGCCAGGGAACCAAACTGAGCTTCCTTTGCTATCCTAAGCAAGATTTATCTATTTCAACATGGCATGTGAGATCTGAAGTTATATGAATCACACCAGGCCTTGGCTCTACATCTGTAGTTTAAAGAGTTCTCATTTAGATCTTCAACAGTATTGGGCAGAACACATCCTGAATTAATTTAGGACTGCTTTCCCACTACAGTTCATCTACCTGATTCCCTCCCCCTTATTTCTTATCTGCATGCTAAATTTCTTTGAATTTATGACTCCACAGACAATCTTGCAAAGTATTACTAGTAAATGAGATGTATTTTATATGTTTAATTTATGTAACCTAACTTTGATATTTCCCCTTTTTTGAAGTTCCAAGCCCAATTAAGATTTTATTTGATTTTTTTTTTTTTAATTAAATCTATGTGGTTACCTTAGCTGGGTTCTGAAATGTTTTTTCTCAGAGGGTAAATAGCCTTCCATTTACAAAGTAATAATAGGTAGCATTAATGTTAACATGCATTTTAATTTTAGTGTCATACTTGAAATAACTGTTTTTCTCATTATATAGTTAAGCCAATTTTGTACTGTAGCTAATGTTGACAAAATAGAAAGGAAATGCTGGGCAGTTTTTCAAACAGCTTTGCTGAGAAGGATTCCCTTCCTGGCAGAGTAAGTCCATTTGAATACTGAAACTGAGTTTGCAGATTTGGAATTTAGTTCTGCTTTTCAGTTTTGTTTCTCTCTTGTTGAGGTTTTTTTTTGTTGTTTTAGATTAAACTTGTGTTTAATCTAAAAGTTACCGAGAGTTTTGCACTTTTTTTGATGGTCTTGACAATGAAGGAATGGCAAATTCAAGAACAGTACTGTGTTGTTGTAAGTCCTTGGGGATCTGTGTGGGGTGGTGTCAGCTGTAGCCAGCAGTGATATGTACTCCAGGATATGAGCTCCATGGGCTCCCTGGATAATGTTGCTTTGCTGGAGTCCCATTAATGCATCTAAGCCACTTGCCCAGGGAGATGCTCCCTTTTGATGGAATGCTGGAGTTATACATATCTCCCGGACATCTCTGATCTAGCAAAGCGCTCTGGCTGCTGGTTAATGCTTCCCTTCCTGGGACAAGCATGTTATAGCCAAAAGACTCAGCCTACAACTAATGGACTGGAAATTTAGGGATGGGTTCTGATTATCAGAACATGGTCCTTGCAGAAATTGGAGTGAGGAGAGGGCAATGCTTTTAGAGAAGAACTTCATGAATTTATGGTGGGGGTACGTGGCATTGAAACCTGCAGGGATTTGTGACCCAGGAGGCTCCTTCCAATGTTTGCATGTCAAACTGTCCAGGAAGGGTGGTGCATGGTGTTACTCAAATGCTTTAAAAAGTGACCCAAGCTCTTGACCTGGGTGTGTCTTCAGAGATAATAAATAACACAGTGGAGAGCCCTAAGACCTAGGGCAAGGTGTGAAACAAGAGCGATTGATGTGGCCCTTCCTGTATGAACCAAAATACAAACCAGAAGTCAGTTCAACTAAGTCAGTTCCTCTGCATTAGAAAAACACGCCGTAATTCAAGAACAGATTTAATCTGCAGTATCTAACTGTACCAGTCGAAAAGGAAAATTATCTACAACCTGTTCTAAACTCCTCTTTATTTTTCCCCTTTTCATCTTTGCACCTGCACATGCACCTACTCATCTGAAGGCTTACTAAACCATTTAAAACAAATTCTGTTGGGTCAACATGTTTTCTGTTTAAGTTGTCTAAACCAGCCTATCAGATTTGAATGAGTCAGCTTTAGAAGAGCTTGTATAGGTTTTCCTGCTGGCAGATCTGAAGGAATGATAAATTCAAGCAGGGGGTTGAGATGGTAAACAGCTGGGCACTGTCCAAAAAGTGGTAAAGGACAAACCCCCAGGAGTCTGGGTATATCTCTGTTAAAGTGTCATTGATTGGAACTGCAACTGTGAGATGCGAACATCCCTTTCACAGATGCCTTGAGTGTTTCTTAGTTGAGCTTTTCATTAAAAACTCATCATCTGTCATTAAGAATGTCTAGCACAAAAACACCGCAGTACTGCCTTGCATCAGCACAGAACCACCATAGTATTGCCTTGCATAAGCTTAGCCTTTTGCATTCACCTAAATCCTGCCTAAATCCTTAATATTTTCCTATCTCTGACACGTTTCTCTTATTCAGTTTTGTCCTCAGCCTATTCAGTTCTATCAAACATAACATTTAATGGATATATTAACAATTTTAACAGAGACATTTAGCAAGAACTTTTAAAAAATTTTGCACCTGAATTCAATAAACTTTCACCTAGTAGGTTTTGAAAAGCCACGTCATTCCACTAATAAGAACCTTCAAGTCACAGAAAAGTTAAAATGCATCCTAAAATGTGTTCATGGAATTATTCAATTTTCAAATTCAAACTTGGAAATTGTTTCAAATTAAACTTGGAATACTCACTTAGAATTGGAAAAACCAACTGCTCAATGTTGGGGAATAAGATACTGTAATCTTCCTCAGGGGTAAGCAAAATGACTGAATGCTTTAAAGAATAATCATCTTAGCTCCAATTACAGAACTGGTGCAAGAGCCATCCACTGTAGCATTATCACATATTGATATGCTCCAGGATTAGAATAGATTCTGAATGGATCAAATACTATTTATTTCAACCATTCTTTTCTCCCATTTCCCCAAATGATACCTATTTTGTGCACGCCCACTGCAGATGCGAGTAAACACTTTTACTGTTATTTAGACCTCTGCCTTGTGTTTGTGGTTATTCATCTGGGCACAGCCGGAGTTCCATAACATGAAACAAGGATATTCTCTGGGAATTGAATCAGATTACAGATATATGCCACTGCAGCAAATGGATAGGAATATTAGTTAACTTTGAGAGAAAGGTACTAAAGGCTGTTATATACCAAGGAACAAGCCTTAATTATATGTAGTTTCCAAAGTATTAAAATACCCTTCCACTAATCCTGACAGTCTCTTACAATATGAAGTGTTACTTTTGCTTGCTGTTAGAACCACTAGCTTCAGCTGGGTCTATACTCAGATAACATTCCAAGTCCACCCTGCAACACTATAACACTGACATTGCATCCTTTACTTTTCAGTATGTGGACTATAAGATGACAGCTTACCAAACCCACTTCGCCGGGGCAGTTTGGAAAAAGGGTCCTTCACAATCTCTCATGTGCCAGAAATTCCAGTTCTCTCCTTGTGCCTTTCCTCCTAGAGCCCAGAAACTAACTGTAAGAGAGATCCTGTCTGAAACACTGACCATAACATTCAGTTGTTGTCAAATATACAAGCCTCCACATACCCAGATCAACAAATTAAAGCCTATGTTAGAGAAAGGTCAAACATGTCTGCAGAAAAGCATCTTATTTTTTTATTTTTCAAGTAAAGATGGTAGGTTAACACAGAGAGATTAATGGAACTGGTGAGAGGAAGAAAAATAACTGTATTGTTTCCCAGAGTTAAAGATCTATGCAATTAGGCTGTGAAATGAATGGCTTATCAGGAAAAAAAGAAAACAACTTTGCAATTAACTGTGTTTAGGAAGAAAATTAGAGACATTAGTTCCGCTCAGGGGGTAACCTGAAAGATATTCTGGTGTTCAGACAGGTTTGGATCTCTCACTGGTGGTGTTTGACCTTCCCTCCCTGACTCTGTGGCTGGTTTCCATTAGCAAGTCTTCAAGGGAAGGTAAAAACTGACGCAAGTTTAACTTCTTATTCACCATTCTGGCAAATTTTTTTTTTTGCATATCTCAATCTCACTTCCCCCTGTTTGTTTGTGCTGAAGAGAATTTTGCATGGAACAAATGACTCTGCACATTAGAAGCAGAGAAGCTAACCCAAGCGGCAGGTTATTCAATGCCTGCAGGCTGCAATCTGCAAGTTGATACCTTTTTTCTTCTAAAGTCATCTAAGAAGAATCAGAAAGGCAACAGAGTGAAAGACAAGCTTGGCACATAAAACACCTCATTTTCTATGGAGAATATTTTTCAAAGTTGTCTGGGGAGGCACAACCTTTTAATGAGCATTATTTTAAAAAATCGTTGTCAACACCAAAGCAATATTTAGTTTCTTTTTTATTGGTTTTGATGAAAATCTAGTTAATTAAGTTGGCCAAATTAATTAAGCTAATGAAATTAACCAAGAGAACTTTCAGTTTTGTGTCCAGAGGCTACAAAGATATTTTTTGCCAAATAATCTCCTCAGTGTTCCTGCTCTGAGCTAATAGAAAGACCCAAGATATACACTAACTTTGCCATCTGAGAGCAGTGGAATTAAGTATTTTAATTACAACTATAATTGGTTTTAATTAGTGACATACACTATAATGCAAGAGCTTGCCTTCCTTTGAATACTGTTGAATAGTGGTGTTTCTGATGGAAACAAGGACAAGCTCCTAAATATGATATGGATTTGCTTGATGTTTCTTTTTCTCCTAACATTTCCCTTCTCTGTGTCCATTCTGAGAAGGATCTAATGGAATTGTCATTGTCTCTGATGATTTACCAACAAATGTATGCAGAAGAGCCTGTTAGTTGATGGTTGTACCCCCAGCTATCAGTGTACATCAATCTGGGATACCATTTGGAAAGCCTGTCTCCGGTCTTTCCGTGGTTACCAATTTTGCAATGAAAAGTCTATCAGACAGGTTGCTCTGCCTCTTTCTTTCTCTCTCTCCCCTTCTCTCTCTCCTTTTTCTTTCTCTCCTGCTTTTTCTATTTCTATTTCTCCTATTATTTTTCCCTTCTTAATCACCCCAAATTTCGGGCATGTTTGTCTTTCTTTATAAAAGTACTACATGCTCCTTGCAAATCCCCTCTTCCGTGGGAGGTGTTTACAGCCCATTATATGACCATGTTCCCACAGATTCCCCAGTCTGTTCCTCGCCTTTCTGTCTAAAGCGCTGTTCAGATCTGGGCAACAAACCTGTGCTGCATTCCCTACTTGTCTTCTTTCTCAAATGAAATTCACATTGTGAATGCAAAGCCAGAGGATTCTGCATTGTCAGAGGAAAACAGAGAAGGTGAATTCTATACCTGAATGAAGGTTAGTGCAAGTAAGAAACCTCAAGGTACATGAGATCAGTCAGCTTCCCATTACAAATGCCATTGAGCTTATTTATTATCTGCAAAAATGTCTCATATCTCTTCCCTCTTGTTACAAATTTCTGTGGCTTTTCTCTTAATCTACAAATACATCCAGGATCTCTTACGTTCCCCATATCCTCTAACTTTAGTAGTTCACCAAATAATCTGCCAGAAGATTTCCTATCCTATCCATTAAGTATTTTAATGACACCACTTATATGAAATGAAATGTTTACTGTACAGTCTGAAACTGAAATAGGGCTTAAATTACTGAATCATACCATCATTTAAAACCTTTCATTACCTAATCTACATGAAAGGACACCAGATGTCATTACCTTTTTTTTTTAATTATTTTGTGAAGAGTATATTGCTTTTAATAGTCTAGCTGAAGTATAACGGAAGCAGGTCCTCAGCTGGTATAAAAGTCACAAGTCTTCTGTGGTCGATGAAGCAATAGCAGTTTATCTCAAAGGAGGATATGAGACAAAAGAGGATATTCAGTGTGAATTCATGGAAAAATAAAATCATAATTTGTTTGTCTGCAAAATAATGACTGAAAGGTGATGGTGTTCTCTGTATCTCCTTATTTCCATATTCTCTATATACTTTCAATTTTATTTCATAATCTCTGTATTCTTTAATTAAACAAATAATCTATTGTGAGACATCCCATCCAAATAATCCTCCAGATAACATGGCACTCAACGGTGTACATTTAATAAAATGCCACTTTGTGACATTTTATTTACGTGATAATGAACCAAAAGCTAAGAGCTCATCCTGATTCAAAACATATACTAGTGAGAACTAGTCTTCTGCATAAGCATTTCTGTGAAGTATTTCTGTAAGCATTCAACATGAACAAAAATCCTTTGAATCATCTTAAAAAAATGAATAGATATAATGCAGTTAAGCCAGGATTCAAAAAGACAGTTCAAGAATTAGATCTGTGACAGAAGAATATGGAGGCCAGACAGTGTCTTGAAGAGCAAAACAAGAAGGTTGCTTTTTACACAGGGAAAAGCTGCAAGAAATACAATCTTTGCAGGGCTGCTCTGTGTTAACAAAGTTTGCCAGCCCATATGTTAGTTCCTTTAGAAGAGTAGCAGTACATAAAGTCTCTGTCTTTTCAAAATACCTGAAGTCTCTTGATCTAGGCTAAGGAAAACACTTTTCAAAACTCACCCATAGGTGAAAGCAAAAAGTCAACTTTTAACAGCAGTGTACAAAAATCTCCTGGGATCATTGTCTACAATGAGTGTTGGCAGCCACCAGGCCAAGAGTAGCATCAAACATTTTGAAGGGTGGGATTGTAATTCAAAATGATTTTTACAAATTGGAGAAGTATCTTGGGGAAAAAATAGAATGAAATTTAATACAGGAAAAGAAAAGCCCACATCATTTTTTTGGCTGTAAAACCTGTGGCTAGAAAGGTGATGCAAGTTCCTTGGAAGTAAAAGGTTCTACATGTAACTGAAACAACCAGTGTTACGGGAAAAAGTTTGGGAGAAACAATTTTACAGAAAATGGTCCATAGAGTAGCCTATCATAAGCTGGGATAAAAGTCAACAGCATCATGCTTTTGTGCAACATCACTTGGAGATAAAAATTCTGTATAAGCAGAAATATTGCCTGCAAGAGCATGAAGCAACCCTTCTGCTCTATTCAGCAGTGGCAAGGCTGACTGGTTGTCTCAGTTTTTGGGCATCGCCCTTCAAAGAGGAGAAGAACCAGAAAGCAACAAAAACTGGAACAGACCTTTGAAGACAGCACTGGATTAATTAGAATTGCTTGGAATTTGTTTTTCTCCAGAGGGAAAGAGAAAAAGATAAACTAAAAAGGTTTGTGATGATCTTCAACTATGCAACAGAAAAGGAAACTGTTTGTTCCCCTTGACTGCGGTTGATTGCATGATAGGAAGACTAGAGTGAGTAAAGTTCAGCTTTGATATTAGGAAATGTGAGGAAAGAAAAGTCTCAAAGGGCTGATACCTGAGCAGTATTTTAGGATGTAAACCTTGGTCAGAAACGGCAGGCAGAGTTCATCTCTATTAGTCCCCTAAGTTTATAGTTCCTTCTCCCCATTCAAACTGTTGTTTGGGGTTTTTTTGAAGGGTGGGGAAATGGGGAAAGGAGTTCTCACTCTCTCATCCCATTGGAACCTCCTGCATTTTACAGGGATTAGGAAAATCTCCTGAAAGTCCACCTGGGGATGCTGGGCGCTCTATAATACTGTGAGAAAAGGGAAAGTTTCCTCATTCTGTGACAGCTGCAGAGACCACTGAGCTTGAGCAAAGCAGAAGGTCAAGGTTTGGCAGGTAGAACATTTGCAAAGTATTGCCTGGGAAAGCTTATGAGAAAATATTTCGCTAGTACATCTTTATTAAAGGTAGAAGAATATCTCAAATATGAAAGACAACAATTACTGAAAAGTGAAAAAGGAATGTGGATCTTCTTTTAAATATAATTTTAAATGCAACACAAATTTTATGTATTAATCAGTACTTTTTAAATTGTCCTAAACTACCCGTCAAATATTTTTCTGCATTTAATGCACTTAAGACAGAATAAAACTTGACTTTTCCTACTGAAAAGTATCACTGTGGCGAGAGGAGTGGGGGTGTTTGTTCTTTTTCTTTCTTTTTTCTTTCTTTGGTTAGGGTTGTAATCAGTGTAGAAAGTCCCTTCACGTCAGTCAGAGAATTTTAGTCACAAATAGAAATCATAGAAAATAGGCCTGCAGAGTATCTTGAGAGGTTTTCTAGTCCATCCTCTCTCTCATAGTGGAGGAACAGTGACAAATAAATAATCCTCAGTGATGAAGAATCTTCTGCCTCCCAAAATGAGCTGCTTCTGTGCTTCATTAACCATACAGGCAGAGCCTGAATACATGAGGTGTACCAGGTCTCCTCTGGCTATTTAGGAAACTATCACAACAAGTTTCATGTTCCATCCTGCTCTTTGAGGTGTCTGCCCAGCAGCTGGAGACTGAAAATAGAGAATCAAGCTGATGGTACAGTCTGTGAAAGTATCCATGAATTTGTGTGATGAATTTGCTTCTGCTGTGTGCACAGGAAGCCCCGGAAAAGTGGTGGGAGTTAGAGATGGGGATGTGTTCAGCTGTTTGCTTCTTCCTAACTCCAACATCTTCTATTTAAGATGTGAGTGTTCATATGGCATGATGTTCTCTTGGCCAGTGGTTCCAGAGGAAGAACAACTTACCAAAGTGAGAATGGCATCTGTAACTAGTTTGAGCAGTAGGTGTGTTTCTCTCTGGTGCTAAAGTCTGGTGTGGTAGGAGGGAGACTTACAACTAGGAGGAACAACTGGAACAGAAATTATTTTGGAAACTCTCCTGCCAGGCAGTTATCTTGGTGCACAAGGGGTGGAACAACATGGCACTTGCTGGTGTGTGTTTTTTAAGGCTCTTCATGCTAAGTGTGCCTGACATCTTCCCCTTAAGCTTCACAGGCAGCTCTGAGAGGGCAGCAGTGATCTGTCATTATGACTACAAGCCAGCAAGTGAGATCTGGGCTGTGCTGAGCCCTCAGAAAATGCTCACTCTCACTGCCTTTCGCATCAGCCAGCTTTTCCAGTTTTTAAACATTCCGTAGCACTTTCTGCTGCTCCTTCCCAGCTTTCCGCACACAAAGTTATCTCTTTGAACTACCACAGCTGGCCACAGATTTGTAACCACCTGCACCTTACAACACCTGTGTTTATTATCTCCTGTGAAGGGTGTGTTGGTGGTTTTCATATTAGTACTGATCTTACGTTGCCTTGAAAATGTTATTTTACCTTTTTGTGGCACACTAAGAGCTTTGACTGAGTATTTACAGATACATTTATTATTGCAAGATGTTTCCAGCTGCTACTGGAAACGGAGTAGTTGCCCCTCTATGGACAAGAAACCCGAGGTCCGCCCCAAGGTTCAGCCTTGAGGGTTCCTGAAAGGGTCTTGGGGCCCAGTCCAAAGGCTCAAGGCCATGCAGTAAGAAACCCTTGTCTTCAGGAAGTTCATGAGAGTTTTGTCAGCAGAAGGGATGATATGGCAGCAGAAGCCTTCCTGTACACACTTATGGGATGTGTAGCACATCTCCAGTTAACATAGGTCACAGCCAGTGCCATTGCAGCTCTGCTGCTCCTGTCACCCTGACCAGGGGCATGAAGCCTGCAGGGGAGCAGGAGCATCAGCTGCCTCCATGCTACGTGGGATAGATGCATTCAGGGGGCCAATATTTCAGCCCCAGTGTTTCTTCCTCAAACCCTGATTCTTCAAGTGTTGATACTGTACAACCTTTTGTCAGGTTTTAAATCGTAAGCAATGTGGACTAGCAGGTAGTGGACTCTTGGTATTGATGTTCTGGATCTGCCTGTTTGTTTTCCTACAAAATACAAGTGCGCACACACGCGCACACATAATTATATGTAATACGTGTAATTATATATAACACACACATACATGTGTAGATAGAAATATATGTAGTGTCAAGGGCAGGGAATATTATAGTGTGCTATAGCATAGACTATATATAGCCAGGAGCTCACTGAAGATATTTTGGTTCCTATGAGGATCACATCCTTTCCCACAAATCATTACATAACCCTCCCATGGCAACTGCAGTAGTTGCACAGGAAAATAATGTTAGGAAAATGTGTATATTTAGCTGTTTCAGTGAAAAGAGTGTATTCCAAGGGTAATTAAATACCTCAACATCTAATTCTTTTAGTACTCATGGGAGGCTGGGAACAGTTTCCCCTTGCTAGGATCTCCCTGAGCTTAGCTGGAAGCTTTTTACCAGATGGACACGAATACGTTGGAGTCGGGAAATTTTGGGGCTAGTAAAATTTGCAGTCTGTCTTTTAGCCACTGGGTGCCGCTACCAAATCAGTTGTCAAAAACAGTTTCACCATCGAATCAGAGATTGTAGTTTTAACAGCATGCCTGGCTCTACCTTAGCGTGTGACACTAGGTTTTGTGGGGCTTCCTGTTATCCAAAGATTAATACAACAACCCTTTTCTCACAGCTGCCAATGGACTTCAGTTCAGCTGCAGTCAAGCTGTTTCTTCACAAAAGAATCACAGAATCATAGAATAGCTTTTTATTAAAGTGCACAAGTGAAAGGTGGGCAAGATTAATAACAAAAAGATCTAAAAGAAAGCTTTAAGCAGTATTTTGTAAATATCATATAGTTATAGAGGGTTAAAACCCCTGATTCTTACAATATGGTTTGAGAAGAATAAGCTGAAAATAAAACATGAATCCCTGCTGTTACACAAACTCATAAAAAGTATCAGTGAAACAAGATGATCAGTTAATCCTATTCCAAACTTCAAACACCATCATTAGAAAAGTGTTGTTTTAGGTATTTTTTTAATCAGATTTTTTCAAACTGGTTCTTCACATTATCCTCACTATTTTAAGTGATCTTTGTTGTGTTGAAAACTCCTGAATATAAATGCAATACTGTCACAGTAGTCTAATGATACACACAGACCTGAGACCATCTATTTGCAATCCCAGGTGGTTACGAAAATGCATATTTCTATTATGGGAAAAGCATACATCTCAACAGATGCAACTACTTACTGAAAAGCCCATCAGCACTTTGCAGCATCTTCAAATAGAGGGAGAAACTGTGATGCTTTTGAGTGATCTCTCCAACAACAGCTGGACAAACGCCAGCTGAAAACCACTGACAGGAGCACTCAACTGGGTCTCCTCTGAGAGGCAATGACAAAAGGAAAGGAGGGCGTGGTGGGGAACCCTGTGTTGGGTGGCCAGAGATGAAGAGGGGAGTGGTGATAGCAGCAGCACGCGGGACAAGTGACAGGAGGATAAGCAGCAGGATTTGGGGGGTGGAGGGAAAGGCATGTAATAGTACCAATTTTCTGTAGTGAGCCTTTCTTACAAAACAATGGGGAGCCGCCAACCTACAATTCATGGTTCTGCAGGTGATAGAGACCATGCCCTCATCCTGGAAATCATCAATTTTTTCTTGGAAGTAATAATCTCTTTCATGCTGCTGGCACCTTGCCAAGCCAGATATAGTTTCACTGATCTTCTTCCTGAAATCAATTTGTGATAGTGCAGCATGGTGAGGGCCTGACAAATAACCTCAGAACTGTTCTTGGTTGCGGAGGAAAATTCATATTTTAAACAGAAATTTACCTGTCTTCATGGCCAGTTGCTTTCACTTGCCTGATATTAGCTCATGCAAGAGTGAGTTCCAGGCATGCATTTCAATGTCAAGACTTTGAAAAGAATTTCACATTTTTCTATTAGCTATATATCACCTTGTTTCACTCCCCTGTATTCTGCAACATCCTGGATTTTAAAAAGTAAATAAAAGGAATTAAGGGCGACTTCATGCTATTTCTGTGCAAGGTACGGGACTGATTTTCCCACAGGAAAATAGTCTGCTCAATTCCCTAAATGTGAGCTCAATAAAAATCCCCAGTTTCTCATTAAATGGCTGGAATGTGTCAGACTGTAGAAATCAAAACACTGCTGAAATCGTTCAGAGAAAGCTCTGGCAGTCTCCTACCTGATGTGTGTGTGAATATGTGCATGTATGTAGGCATATACATTCCCCTGCCCTACTCTGTGGCAGCTCAGCTGCTGGATTACCTTTGGTTTTTGATCTGAGAGATCTATGGTGGTCACCTTCTCTCAGAGAACAGGAAGCACATTGATATCTGCTTCCCAACAGGATGAAAATACCTTCCAAAATACTAGAATCCTCTTCTAAATATGTTCACATTGCTCTGGCAAGTCCAATCACCATCTCAAAACTTCCCCCNNNGTCCAACCCCCTCCCAAAAACCCCCCCCCCCCCCCCCCGAGATGTGCTGCAATGAGGTTTTATTTACATGAGCTATTTACTCACAGTCAACTAACACCATGTGAAGTCATTATTGCTGTCCATGAACTTATGTCCTGAGAGAACAGATAGCCCTCCCAGATCTCATATGTTGGACAAGCACTAACTTTTGAAGCTATTAGGACTGCTCCAGGGCTTTGCATCCTTTTGTTCCTCCATTGTGAGGACTTTGGTGCAGGGAACTGGTTTCGATGGCAGCTAGATAGGCACTGTCAGGGCACTGGCCACTACTGGAAAAGAAGAACAGGCACTTGATTCCATTTGCAAATGTAACTGGAGTTGTGTTTACCCAGACTGATAACCACGACTCTTTTTTTTGAAATAATGATCTCTTCTTTCACATTATTTCTCACCTGCCAACTTGCAGCAGGTTTAAGAGCAGGCAGGGTCAATGCCTTTAGCTTTTACAACCTTTTTAGGATGTGGGCTCAAGTTGCTAAGGCACTTGGCAAATGATTGACAATTGCGTTCAAAATGGTAGGGAAGAATGATATTCATTCAAAGAATTAAGCTAATGAAGAATATGGCAGGGGGATGTGGTACAAGGGAGTGACAGAACTCAACTGCCACAGGACCTGCTAGCAGATAGCTGTAGATAAACCACAGATACTTGTGCTACACAAAGGCAATAATTGTTGTCCTTCAGAGTTTTTCTGGTTAGACCAGTGGTCAAACACAACTGTGTGTTTTGTAAAAGACTGACAGGAGCAAAAGTGCAAATGTGTGGGAGGAGGCCTGACTCAATCAGTCACTTTTTATTGATACCCCATGCAGGCAAATTGGCAGGAGCAGAAATCTAAGATCCCTGGAAAAAAAAAAAAAAAAAAAGCAGCATGATCTTCTGTAGTGAAGACTGTAGAATAAAACAGTGAGACTTCTACTAACTCCTCAGCAGGGGAAGAGCCTACCCACCTTCACATGTACAGCTGAACAAATATTCTGCCTTTGCTATGATCCAAAGATACAGTGCCTAAGCCTCCTTCCCACTATTAGCTTTCTAAACATGGCACAACAATTACAGGCTTCAGCTGAAGCTTGCACAACTGCTGCAAAAAATCAGTTCTATTGCTTCTTGGCTAAAGCTGGTTTGGAGCATCCTGAAATGCATTGCAGTAATCATAGTCTGACTGCCTTCTGGAGATCTTGTTCTGACTCAAAACCAACTAAAGCTGGAGTCTGTAGGATAATCCCTATGCTTCAAACAGTCTCCCTTACTCCATGTGGATGGTCCCAAAATTGGGGCCTGAACATAACTGCCATTGCAATTAGTGGCTTCAGGCGAACAAAGAAGGGGCTCTTTTTACTACAGTGAAACTGGTAAGATGATCTCTTTCCCAGACCTAAGCTCCCACTGGTCCAATAATAACCAATAACTGTGATTTCCATCACTTGCATCCTCTGGGAGATACTTATGTATCACTGATTCATATTGCAAGTTTCCTCGCTATGTGAGTGCCATAAGCCTGGCAAATCAAAGAGTGCTGACAGCTTACCGAAGGAAGGGATATTGAGCAGAGACGGACGGGAATTTTTCAAAACAACAACACAACATGTCAACACCCAAACATTTAAAGGAAACAATAGGAGTGCCAGTGAAAGTTTAATGAGGAAGGTATTTCGGAGAGAGGTGCGTCCACTCGCAATCGATGGGTACCCCACCGGGAGGGATGTTATCTGGCAACCAGGAAACTACCACAAATTGAATCTCTGCTTGGCTGTCTCTCTCTGCCCTGACCCACCAGAGCTGCTGCTGGCAGTATAAAGTGCGGGCATACTCCCTTCAAAGCTGATATGCCAGATGGATCCTCCCCTACCAAATTAGAGACAAAGCATGTTAGCAGAAACTCCTTGGGAAGCAGGAAATGCCTGCATGATGCTTCCCACTCCCTTCCCAGCAGATCTTGCTGCCTCACCACTGCCTCAATTGACAGCTCCCACCTCCCACTGGCTCAAAACTCCTTAGTTTTCTGAAATTACAGAAACAACTCTGTGTAGCTGAGCCCTCCATTATCACCATTTTATTTCCAGTGCTTCCAAGCCCTATTTGATCATGTGCTACAAAGACAGTAGTATGTATGCAGGTCTAGTTTGATATGATATAGTAGAATCCTAAAAAGTATACCATTTTGATAGTACCTAGAAGAAAAAAAACACCAGCAACAACTTTCTAAATTTTGAATTATTTGCAGGAAGTTTGTACAATGAGATATTTGGGACCAAATGTTTGCATTTGACAAAAAATAGGAGCCAAAGTAGATTTAGCATTTTGGTTGTGTGCCATTGGTATTATAATCACACTCCTAGCCCAGAACTGCTCACCTGATTTCCACAGGCACCATTTGAGAGGAACAACCAGTCTATTCCCCTGTGAAAAGACCAACTTTCATGTATTAACTAAAGCACTCGCAACAGGTGTAAACAACTTTCCATTAGATGTAAAGTTCCTGGTACATTAGACAACATCACACTTTAACCTTCCAAGATCTAATTTAATTCCTGGGATCAAGAGCTCATGTTACTAATACATTTTGCCAAAACCCTGGGATCATGTCCTACATATTACAGTAATTCTTTCCAGAAGAATTTAAATTTGTAAATAATGAAGAGCTCGTACAACTCCTTCTGTTAGCAGTGCTGCTGGGCCTTTTGCCAGTTTGTAAGCTGAAGAATTTTGGTGTTTAGTGCTCCCATCTGTTAGGAAACCCTGAGGGTGAGTAGTTATCAAAAGCAATATGTGGGCTTTTTTATTCCATGTCTGAGATTTTATGACATACTTTGTCACAAAACAGGCCACTTGGGAGAAGAGATTTCCCTCCACCCGAGTCTCTGCTTGGGGAACCTCTGAAGTCCCGCATACTTGATTTTTGCCCAATCTTGATCTAAACAGACCAAAATTCACACAAATATATAATTCTCATCCTGATACCTCAGATAGAAATACAACCAAGTGTTTCTCAGTTATGAAAGAATTAAAATCTCAGGCATGTATATACTCAGCGCAGAGGAATTCGATAAACACAGCTCTGTTTGAACGAGGGCTTTTGAAGGCAGTCCTGCTGTCAAGGTATAAGGAACCTTTTGTTCCCCAAATAAACACTTCAAATGTGCCCTTCTGCCGCATCAAGGTTTGGAACATAAGGGCTCCTCTCCCCGTGGGGATGGCGGAGCACTAAGGGGACATGAGGCTGCAGGCAACCTGCCTGCTCCACGGGACTGTCTGCCTGGTGCGAGCCTGTCTGATCCACTCTGTGAAGTGGCATTCTTGCTGCTTTTCAGATGGGATATGTCAGCCCTCGTGGCTTGAATGCACTCCAGTATAAAGGCTATTTTCCACAAGTAACCATTTCATTAGAAGGCGCTCAGGACCCTTGAGTGTAGGTGGTTCAGAAGCTATGAGCTCCAAATTCTGTGTTCATGGGCAGTTTGCTCTCTGTCCTGAGAGGACATCCCCCTCCCCTGCCAAAGGTGACCTCTGCCTGTTTTGCTATGTCAAGTGGGTCATACATGCGTGTGGTTCACATTACATCTCCTGAAAACTTTGTTTGTAGAACTTGCACAAGAATAAAGGCTGTCAATAACTTCTGCTTCTGGACAGACATGAGATGACACATATGTTGATGGCTGCAGGGCTGGTGGAGCCATCCTGCAGAAAGCAGAGATCAGAAATGTCAATCTGTGTAGAAACCTCTTCCTCATTCATCAAAACAAGTTTCAGCACCCAGTAAGATCCAGTGAGATGCCAGGATATAGAGTAATTCCTCCCCCTGCTTTTCATTTCTTAAGGAATGTTTAACTGTACAAATTGAGAAACTGAACTCCTAAAGTGAACAAAATAAGGAAGAAACTCCAAGGCTTCTTAGATGACAAGTAGATTTTTAACTGTCAATTAAAGTCTACAGATTATGGACACCAGCTTCTTCAGGGTTTGCTCTTGGCCTGCTTTAACTCAGAAGACTCACTGTCAAGATGATAATGAGTGGGATCCTAATGTTTACTGAAGTTTCTGCTCTGTTTGTTGTAAATGCTAAGTGTTGTAAATGTTGTAAATGTTGATTGTTTTTGTTAGGTTCTTCCACTAGAAAACTGGTGTTTTCATGTAGCTGTGTTTTAGCACAGCAGAAACCAGACAAAATCCAACTCTATTACTAAAATTAAAACCAGTACTAAGAACTCAGAATTCAAACAAACTGCATTTGGAGAAGACTGGCATGACAGGCACAAGGTGAAAAAGAAGTATAAAAATACAAGCCTGAGAAGGAGCTCCAAGGAACCATTTTTTAATACCTTTTTATCTCCAAATCAGCCAGTTTCCATATTCATTAGATATAGTCTGTAAGTATAACTCCAAAGTTAACTCAGAGTATCACATTTAACTCGTTCCACACAACTTTGCCTGCACTTATTTTGCAGTATCACTACAGTTATGAAGCAACTTTCACTCAATCCTGCACAGATCTATAGAATATTTTGAAAGTCACGCCAGCTAGTCTTATTAAAAACACGCACATCAGTTAAAAGTGTCAGAGCTGTTTTTATTTTCCTTAGTCACAATGCATTCCAGAGGTTTATTACCATTTTGCTCAGTTAGGAAACAACAGGAGTCTTACATGTCAATGCAGATCATCTAAAAGACCTTCTACTTTGTATTTGTTATCAGATCTTCTAATGCACCACAGCTAATTAGGCCTTTGCCTTCCAGACCCCAGTTTTTCTCTTACTGCTGCCCTTCAGTTTCAGTTTTATTTGGCTTATGTACATGGAACTGAATAAGCCTGCTTTTGTTAAATTTCCTGGCTCAAGAGGGTTTGTTTGGAAAGTGATGAGAAGAATCTAAACCCAGTACCTGAGTAAGATTTAGGCACTTATTCTTTTTCATGTAAATGAGAGGCCAACATTTTAAATATCCTTGAAATTCAAGGCCTTGAGGGCAGGAAGTTGCACATTTAGGGTTTTATTCTCAAGCTGGTAGAAATCATTGCAACTGCAGCCATGCGACAGGCTGGAATAATGAGTAACACTGGTAGTTCATGGCCAAGGCATCCCCTAGGTTAGAGAGGCTGCTGCTGTTCCCTGCTCCAAGGGGAGTGCTTGACATTGCTGGGGAGCCTGAACTCTGCCCATTCTGGCACTGTGGCAGGTTAAAGAAGCTAGATAGTTGTCAAGCAAAGGTGGGGTGCAGGCAAGGTCATCACCCTCTGGGAGGTTCTGCAGCTCCTGGAACCCACTGGCTGCTGAGGATGGCCTGGGGGGAGCTCCCATGCAATATCTTTTAGGAATTATAGTCTTACTGTCTACTGTGGTTGTGAAGGGCAGGGTTCAACAGATAAGGTACAGGTTTTGGCTCCTTGCCACTGCCGGGAAAGATGGTAAGAAAGCAATTGGTTCAGCTCGCTGCATGGCTTATTTAGCTGACTCTGCTGTGGTTCTGCCAGTGGCCTGCCCGGGAGAGTAAACACACACAGTGCTGGCACAGTGAGGTGTCAAAAGACATTTTATTTGCTTGCTTGTTTTTGTGTTTGTTTTCAAAGGGAACCCACCTTTCCCCGCCTTTTCCATGGGATTTCAGCACAAGCAGAAAGCACGTCTTTAGAGCAGCGTGATGTGCCATGAAAGGCCTTAAAGAGTACATCTCTGTGATTGCAGTGGTTAGGGATGGGGGCATGGCATGTCCCGTGGGAAAGGGGAGGTCTCTGGAAATGCAGTTTAATGAAGTGAAAGGGTCTCTTTCAGCAGTCAGGAAAGCATATCAGTATTGACTGGAAACATTAAGCTTGTATCAATAGTTGTATAGTTTAGAAAGTTTGACTTCCTGGACATTAATTGAACATTTCTTTTCCAAGTAGGAGCACAGTACGTCCTCATGGAGGCTCCAATGGATGAATTCATTCTTTTGTATACTTTGCAGCATGGTGCTTGCCATCTGTGATGCTTGCATACACATTCTCTGCGAGACTTGTTGCCATTTTAAAAACTTAAATTTTTGGTGTGATCTTTTCCATCTGAAGATGAGCTACAGGAACTCCAATTTTACTTAGCTGAATGATAAATTAAATGTGCATGACTTTTTTATCTTCGGTGCCTAATATGTTAGCTTTAAACTTTACAGTTAACAGCTGCAAGGAGGCACGAAGTTGGAGTTTGTATTTCCCAGCCACTGCCCAGACAGCTGCAAGCTCAAGATGTGGGGTATCTATTTTCAAGAGTTCCTTTAAAATATCGAGGTCTAGCCTGTTCATTTCATCTCAAGTGAATGCCAAACCATGGTGGAGGATGTAATGGGCACAGGGAACTTCCACATGGAATGGTAAAGTTCCCAAGAGTCACTCCATCCAGAGATGTGAGTTATGTATGCTAAGGTGAGTGTGGACTACAGAAATCATGGTTAAGTCAAGGTTTTATCTTCAAGGCTCCTTGATTAAAACCCAACTGCAACAAATCTTCTATGCAAGGTGCTACTGTTTGCTACAAAAATTTGCTTTTAAAGACTGTAAGGAAAGGGAACTCAACACACAGAAACAAATTCGTGACACCACTTTAGAACAGATTTTGAAAGCAACTATTTAAGGGCCACCGACAATTAGAAAATTACTAGAGATTTATTAGAAAACTAGAGTTTTCTAATGTATCTTAAAACCACTTTCAGACTTTGTCTTTCTGCCCCTTATCAGGTTTTGCATTGTATTTCTTGTTGTTTTAATGGGCAGTTACCTGACCAGAAGATTCTGATGAGCTCTGGTTACTTGTGCCTTAGTGACTATCGACATTCTGCACCTCATATAGTGCAAGTTCTGACAGAAGCAATTCTATGGCTGGAATATTTAATAAACTTCCCTTCTCCTGGGTGTCTTACTTTAATGTCTCTTAATAGTTTTCAGAGCACATAGTAAAAGCATTATTTTAGGTCTCTCCTGTCCACCCAGACACAAAAGATCACAAAACTTGTAGGAATTTAATAAATTTAACAATTCTACTTCTCTACCTTTGATATGGCTGCAACTGATCAAAAGTCATTGAGGAGGACAAAGAGAAAGACAAATGGATCTCCAGGCTCTGTAATCATGTCAACAGCCAGATATCTGTAGGAAATTCCACTAAAAATAGTTTCTCTGTAAGTTCTTTCCATGTGACTGGCCTACACAAGTCACAGGATATCCTCATTAGAGGACTACTCTAGGAAACAGGAAAACTGACTTAAAAGTTCTGTTAAAGGTCCAAAACATACTATATAACACTTGATTATTTTCCTCAGTGCAGTCATCCCGAGTGTTGCTTGTCAGGGCTCTAAGTTTGGAATATTAACCTTGAAATTGCCATGTTATCTCCCACTCTGTTGTTCTGCTACAATTTTCTCTCTCTTGCTTTTCTTCAGGGCTCACACACACATCTATAAAATCTACTGTCTGTGTGAATGTCGTGTAGGTACACACCCACTTCTTGATACTTAAAATCCATACTAGTAAATTCTTGGTGTTAGGTTTCTGTTTCCAGCATTGATAACAATTCACACTACATATATGTATATAAATAAATAAACAAAAAGAGGCATCTATATGTACATTTTGATAACTGTTCCTTTAAGATGCTAGAAATGAGGCAGCCAGGGGTCAGTTTAGGTAATGTAGTAAGCTGTGTGTAGGCAGTGAGAAGCAACCTAGAATATGAATCCTGGCTCAGCTTTGATGTAATCTCCACTGAAGTCAGGGGAGTTGCTATGGATTTACGATGATGTTTATGAGAGCGGAGCCTGGCGCAGAGCCCTGCGGCTCAGCCTTTATCACATATACAAAGTATCATCTAATTGTACTTGCTTCTACAAGATTACCCAGCTGGTGAGATTTCTGCATGTAAATAGCAATGAAATACATTGTGTAATCTCCATGACTGATGCTTTTGAGCACATTTCGGGCGGTGCTGTGGTGGCTGTCTACACCAGACTGGTTACTCATCGGAGGGCTGACAGAATCAGCACAAGCGCTGGTTTGCAAAGTCTCCTGTGCAGTCAAATCAAGACAAAATGAACCGCTTCAAATCAAAGATGTGTGGAAGGAAAAAATGTGTGATTCACTCTCCCCTGAAGGAGAATGTGTAATGCTGACATGTGTGTAGCTCTTGTCCTACGTGCCTTCCTTTCCCCATCTTTATTTATTGATACATTGACAAGCTGCCTGACACAGAGATAGGAATGTACGTAACTACAGTAGTTCAGCAGCTCTCACTACTCATTCCTCAAGTGACCGAGAAGACTCTTCGTAACATCACAGCTACTTGCTGTGAACACGATCAAAGACCAGTTGACACATGTGAAGATTTATGGCCAAGGCAAGGATGGGTGGTTTTAATGGGAGGGTTGACTGTGATCTTAACCTGTGCTGGTTTGTTCCCAGTTAATTTTGCATGGAGACCCCAGCTCATGTGAACTCAGAAATCACAGCTGAAAAAAGAGAAGTTGCATGAGACTCTACCCTTCTCCCTTGGGTTACTCATGACTTGAAAGCCACAAGTTTGGCCTCTATTACCTAGAAAACCATAGAAAGCATGCTGCAGATGCAAACAGGAGCGTGCAAACCTGTGATGAAAGCCTGTGATACAAGCCCAGCAACAGGTGAGCTCCATAGTAAACTTGGTTAAAACTGAAAAGTATAATTAAGCAGCAGCCAAACAAAGATCTGATAGCTTTGTACTCAGGGCTCTACTGAGAAAGAGTAAAGAATCCACCCAGCTCCTACCAAAATTAAAGACATATTTATAAACAGAATGGTTTCTAACAAGAAGACAAAACTCATCCTTGTGTAACTATCCTGAGGTCAATGGAGAACCCTGAGGGATTAATTAAAATCAGAAAGTTCATAAAAGTCTTCTATGATGTGCCAGCTGGTCTTAAACAGGGAAACACATTAATTGTTTCTCAACAAACGTATTGCAAGATTAGCTTCTTTTATTCAGCAATTCTTGTGTGCAGAAATGGTCTTTTTTTCTTTTTGTTTTACAGAAACAATATTCCCTAGTACTGTTGGGGAAAAAAAAACAAAAACAAAAACAACAAAACCCCAAATTAATACTCTTTGGATGGATTCTAAATCTTTAATTTGTTAAGGCATTGTTCTGGGTGTTGAGGAATCTATTTCGTTTTACTTTTTATTATAATTTGCAGAAAAACTCTTGCTCTGTAGAAAATGATAACAGTGTTTCAAGTCGCTGATTAAAAAATTCATTGTTTTGGTTAACTGTGCCTAGTCAAAAAAGTCACAATAAAAGTGCCATAGTCACAATCCATTTAATCTTTTGAGTCAGATTTCCAGTACAAAAGTTCATGTTTGTAGATTTAAAATTATTTTGAAAAACGCTTTGCAGTTTCAACGGAAATTGAGTGCTTCTTTAAACAATTCTCTCCAATAAAATTATTTTTACTAATTATTTTCCTTTAATACAGAATATGCATAACGTCTACAGACATCCACTAAAATAAATGAGTAAAGAAATTTCGTCATTAGGAGGAATATTCCCACAACTTTCTCATGTTGGTTTTAGCAGCTTTAAGAAATAGCTCATCATATATTATTATATATCAATAGTCCTACTCTGTATGTAATTTTTCTTCCATTTTTCTTTACTTTTTAAAGAAATTAGCTTAGTTTATGAGGTACCCCCAGTTCCCTGAGCTTCCAAAAAAATGATTTATGTAAAAAAATTTACAAAGCTATTTCCATTTCAATGTGTTAAAGTAGCTTGCTATTTATTTTAAAACTGAGTGAGCGGTATTACATTATTTTTTTCTGATAACTTCCTAAATCTCAGATGTTTTTCTAACACAAAGTAGAATTTGAACAGTAAAAGTGAAATATGCAGGTGCAAAAGGGTAGAATACAAGAATCAGTATAAGGAAACAAAAGCAGCAGTGGTAGAGCTGACATTTTACTTCTATGAAAACTGAAAACTTCCACTTATTTTTCTATCTTTGCTCTCCATCTTTTTGGAGGTGTGAAGACATCCTTAGAGACCACAATATGGGAAGATGTG
This sequence comes from Oxyruncus cristatus, assembly GCA_013399855.1. NCBI lineage: Eukaryota > Metazoa > Chordata > Aves > Passeriformes > Cotingidae > Oxyruncus > Oxyruncus cristatus. The sequence goes on from VXAY01004464.1 coordinate 374,491, forward strand.
TGCTTGTTGCATGAAGCACCGCTGTAATATATGACAAAGAGATATAAGGACTGTAGAGGAGGGAACACCCCACTGTACATTTGTAGACCTATTGTGTGGCACAACAAAAGATCTCTGTAGAAACATTCTATCCCGCAGCACAGTTCCTGGAAGTTTAAGATCTGACTTTAACTATAAGAACTATACTAAGAATTAAGAACTGTAGCTGGTTTATTACATAAAATCATAATGACTTACTACTTAACTATTAATTTTAAACTGTAAGAAGCTCTGTTTTAGGAATGTCTTGAGTGGACATCCGGTGGCTTATTTGTACAGACAGAAAGTAAGCTTCTGAGTTTCAGCCAAATCCAGAACCACCTAAACTCCGTAAGGACTTCAGGCCTTACTTCTCAAAGCCGGGCATTTTACTTTTCAATAGTTGGTGGTTACATTCCTGCTGGCTTGATGCAAACAGCAGTCTGTTTTTCTCCTGGCAGGGCTTGCAGTTTTGGAGTAGCAGAATATGATAGACAGCAGTCAAAAAGGCCTTGATCCAGGGATGTTCAGCGGGAATCTTTTATGCCACTGGTTTTGCTTGGATTTGATAAGAAGCAAAAGAATTTTCAAGACCATTCAGTGTTGGCATAAATCTGTCTTTTCCATTACCTGCCCACAGCTACAAAAAAATAAACATGTAAAGGGGTCACTTGAATGAATGCCCAGGAGGAAACACAAAAGGCAACATCAGGCAACACTGCTCACCTTCTGGAGCATGTCTTAGGGGTTCTCAGGCCTTAACCTCACCCCTTCTCTTTCATCCTCTTGCTCATTACCATTCCTGTATTATCTACCTGGGTCAGATTATCTGTTTCCATTGCCTCTACAGTCCCACACCACATGAGAGAAGGTTGCAAGCAGGAAAAGTAGAATGCAAAGTGAAGCCAAACCTCACTCATCATGTCACAGCATGTCTCCACATTTTGGAGCCACAAATCTGAACACGGAGATAAACATGAAAGGATTTATATGAGTCCATGAACCCAAAACAACTACTGGAAGTTACATATCTAGTACAATAGCTTCTTCATCATCAGGGCAGTACCAACACCTTGACAACACCAGTGAACCCTAATGATGAGTTTGGACTTCTGTTGCCCTCAGCATCCTTTCAAACTTCAATTTCCATTGATCTAACTCTTATTTCTCTTTCCTAATAGACACTGTCTCCACATCTCTGTCTTGTATTTCAGGGCTAGTTGCAGATCATGCTCCGTTACCTATTCCACCAATGTTTACCTTGTGCTCATCTAAGGGATACAAAATAAGCAAGAAAAAACAGCTATGCCGTGCCTCCCTCCCCCCAGTCAGTCGGTGAATTATATGGTAATTTTTTATTGGAAATCACCTCATTGTGTCCTAGTTTTGTGGGGTGATCTGCAGAACAATTCTGTTAAGCCACAGCATATAAATGCCTTGAAAGTATTCACTGGAACCTATAAACATGGAGGATTCCTGTGCTGTTGGCAGCTAAAATGTAGCCCACATTTGTAAGTAACAAATTACATAATAACAATAATCTTTATGGAGTTATTTGTCACGAAACAAGAGACAGTAAAAATCACTGTGTAAGGATGGTATGGAGAAGCATTATTTATATGAAGTGGCTGAATATTCAAAAGAAAACCAAAATAAAACAGGATACTCCTGTGCTGACATTTTGCAATCAGTAAATACTCACATGACAAGTGTGTTTTTTAAATTTTAGAAGTATGTATAGTTTTTGCCAGCACAAGCACCTCTTGCTGCCCTCTTCCTCTTAACTACCCTCTTGTTGAATGGTAGTAGGTTTGATTTGGTTATTGTTCATCTGCTAAATTTGAATAGGAAAAATAATCTCTGACATTTCATAATCATTTCAAGAGACGATAATTTCAGATCAGAGTTTTACAAAATTTATTATTTTCTTGATAGTAGCTTTGGACTGATTCAAAATTACATGTAAAGTGTCCCTTTGGAAGTCACACTTGTTAAAACTTGGTTTCCAGGTTCTTCTGAAGAAGGGGTTTTCTCCAGATGGATAACCTTCCTCTGAAAAATGCCATTAAATTCTCAGCCTCTTTCAAGTAGACAAATCTTTCCACTTGTTTGCTTGCTTGACTTATGCAATCCACATTGGATATATAATTTTACGTATAATTTAAAAAAATTTAAGTGAGTAAGGAAGACAATAATTTTAATTGAATGGGTACTTTGGTTATTCAAGAGTACCTAAATCATTTGAGATTCTCATAGATATTTCTGAGGGACTCATTACCTAAGGTTCCAGCGTGCTTCTACCTTGCATATCCATCAGAGTTATCCCAGCAAAAACACTGAATTCAGAGTGGGATGTGGTAGCTTTGGATAACCCAGACCACATGCTCAGTAGTGGGAAAAAAGACGGTAATGTAGGCATTCTGTACTATACATAATAGGCTTTTTACCACCTAAAATTAAAATACAACTAAAGGGGGAGAAATGCTATTAACAGAAAGTAAATTTGCATTTCATAGTTATTTTGCATGGGTCTCTAAATAGCGCTTTTAAGCTATTTCACTTTCAAATCCAGCAAAGCTTTAAACATGGGCTTGTACTAAGTGTGAAAGCAATGTAAGTATTGGGTTAGGTGCTTTGTTCAACCCTAAGCACTTAATTTTTCTGTACCTGAAATTGGTGCATATAATATTTAAAAGAGAAGCATTTTTAACATAAGCAGCACAGGTAGGAAATAGAAGTAGTAACAAAACCTCCATAGAGTTTAACAAGCAATGGATTTTGAAATCACTGTGAATATCAACATGGGATGTTTCGCTGGTCAGTTAAAGGCGAACCAAATGTCTCTACAGTTTGTGTCACACATAATTGCAGTAGCCCAGAAGGTGGGAGTGCTGCAACTTTCATTAGAATAGCTGTTACATCTCATAGCATCAACCTCTTAAATCTCTGTAATGAGCAGTGGGTATTTCAGTAAAGTCAGAAATAACTGTGACTTTCTAAAGTATTGCTACTTCATGCGTGTATGCCATTTTCAGCCATTAAAGACACCATCAACAGTCCTTTTTTCTACTTACTGCCTCTGATTTACTGGCTGACTGTGTTATTTCCTTTGTGCAGTTTATAGGACATAATCATCTAAAATGGAAAAGAGAGAATTTGTAATATGCATTTTACTGCAGACAGCTTCTGCTTTGTATTTATTTAGTTCACCAGCCTCTCACATCAAGGAAGATGTACTGGCTTGCACAGGGAATAAAAATGGCAGAACTGTGATGAAAATAAACGATAAATAGTGAAAGATATATTACCAAATAATTCATTATTTCAGCCATGTATTTTCTGTACTATAAAATCAAAACAGAAATTAAGCCATCACTTGCAAAATGTATCAAAGGCTCTTGTGACTGTAGGGACTCAGCACAGAATTTATACTCCCTTTAAAGCAAACACTCTCTTTGAGAAATAGTGATTCAACCATCCAGCTGCAAAAAGGAGTGCTTTGTTTCATTTTCAGGTTATTTAACCCCATTTTCAAGATGCCTCCATCAATTTCAAAATGAAAATAGTTTTGAAATGAGGAGTCCAGACATATCCTGTTGAAAACGTTTAAATTAAGCTACCACCACTACCAAAATTAGAATGTTCTTTGGTGTTCATGTCACATGTGTAGAAGACACCATGCTGTACATAGCCCAATTTGCAAATTGACTCAACCTCATTTACATATTACATAGGCCCATTTTGCTATTCAAGTGCGTATTATTTGCCAACACTTAATTAGAAAGGATGTATGTCTGAACATGAGTTGCTACATCTTGATTCTTCTCTTGATGAGGCAGTTCAGCAGCAATATCAAAAACAGAGTGAGGAGGATGAAAGAGAAATTGTCCTGGACTTTTGTTTGGAAGATGAGCACCAGAGAGCAGCAGTTCCCAGGAGTTGGAGAGCTGTCAGCCAGCAGAGCAGCTTTCACTGTACTCAGTATTTGTTGAGGGAAACAAAGCTGCAACTTGTGTTCTTCTAACAAGCTGTTTTAGTTTAAAAATTAAGATTTTGTGTTATTAACAATGACTGTCACCATTTTAGACACTTGTTGTGGGTTTATTAGTTTTTTTTGGGGTTGAAAATAGTTAATTTTAGGTAGATTTCTGGAGTAAAGCTAATTACAAGTTTTAGGAACGCCTCTGCGAATGATATGTTTGAGAAAATGGAAGAGAAGATGAATGGTGAAGAAGAAATTCTAGTCCGGAGGAGAGTGGAGGAGAACAAGAGATAGCAATGTAGCCTCCAAGGTCAGTGTAGCAGGAGATGGGAGGAGAGGCCCATGGGAGCCCTCTTTCTCCCTCCACTAGGGGAAAAGACTTAAAAATTAAAATTCTTGTCACCTGTGGAAGATTATTTGGAGAGAAGAAACCCTCTTGCAGTTCATGAAGGGAACTTGTGCCGGAACAGAGAGAAACCCTCCTGCAGGTCATGAAGGAGCTGGTGCTGGAGCAGAGGAGTGCGCGGAGGAA
>VXAY01004464.1:379027-520776 GCA_013399855.1 Oxyruncus cristatus
ACTTGTGATCCCAGTGAGGGATTTATGCTGGTGTAATTCATTTGTGACCCTAAAGGACAGCAGAGTATGGAAGAACTGTTGTCCGAGGGTAGACTCATGTTGGAGAAGCTCATCCAAGGCTGTCTCCCGTGAGAAGGGACCCCACAAGAAACAGGGGATGGACTCGATGCCATTATCCCCTGTAACAGGGGTGAAGACCCTGGTGCAGCAAGTTGTCCCCTTGCAGTCCATGGAGGACCTCACAGGGCCCGAGTACCCCCCAGCCTCCGGTCCTGGCCCGGCAGGAAGGAGCAGGGACAGTCCTGAGGTCGACGTGCAGCAGAGAGAGAGAGAGAGAGATTTCCAGCTACGGCCGATCAAAGTTGTCGCTCTAGAGATAACAGAAGAAAACTTCCAAGTGCTGCAACTTTGATTTAGAGGAACTGTAAACCCTGAAAGTAGAGAAGAGACTTTTCTCCTTCTGGACTGATAGAGGGGGGAGGGATAATTTTGTACATGCATAGAATTTTCTTCATAAGAAAACCTAGTTAGAATTGTTGTATATATTATTCTTTAGTTTTTATCCTGCTAATAATAAATTTAATATTATTCCCCCACGTCAAGTCTCTTTTGTCTGTACAAAACTTCTCTCATCTTATAGCAATTGTGTAAAAGGTTTAAAAAAAATTAGTCTAAAATAAACCCATGACAACACTAATATTTTTTATCTATACTAGACCCAGCTCATCATGCCCTTACCCTATTCCAGTTTTAGGGATTTCTGAGTCTGTGAAGTTTCAATGTTTGAAAGGGAAAGTGGTAATCCATATGTTAGATATGGTGCAAGGGAATCCCACACTGCTCAGTGAATGTCCTTGGCACTTATCCTTTAATGCCATTAGAGCTTTGTCAGTAACAGCTTGGGCTCATTTTATTAATTTTCCTCCTTTCACTTACAGCGTAGTCTTATTTTCTACCCAAATCTGGTACCTGTACAACATTCTGGGTCGAGGGATTACTACCTTTTAATATGACAGACTTCAGCTTCGGGGAATTATCATCTATTTTGAGCTGTTTAGAAGTATGAGAGAATCTTGCTCTTTTCCTCCAAGCTTTTTTGTGCACCTGAGCATCAGAACAACCATCAGGCCATCTCCCTCTTGTCTCAGTGCTGCCAGATAACAGATTGCTAAAGTGAACAAAAGCACACAGAGAATTTATAGAATATGTGCTGGATCAGAACAAGGGTTCTTCTATCTCATGAGCCTCTGCTCATTTTTGCTACCTTTCTTTCTCAAGTTTTCCAACTCTTCTACATCCCTTATGACACAGGCTGAGACACAAGCCAGCCCTGTCTCTAAGCTGTGACAGCATTTTTAAAGTAATACTTTAAAGTTTTCTCTTAGTCTACCCTAATGTTGTTTACCTTTTGGACAATTAAAGGTTATCAAGCAGATGTCTTTGGAGAACAGTCCAAAGTTGTCCGTTATCTCCAAAACAAAACCAGCTAAATTTGGATCTGACCAAAGCATGCTTAGGGCTGCATTCCCGCAGTGTATTACTTCACATTTATCAAGGATTAATTTTATCTTCCGTTTTATCACCTGCTCAGCACGATGCAAACTTCTGAAATTCTCCAGTCTGCTTTGCTTTCGATTATCCTGACTACTTCCAAAACATCAGCAAAGTTTCCCCTCTCACTGTTCTTCAACTTTTCTAGGTGATTTGTGGCCATTCCCAGCCAGATCCCCCTGGGATTCCCCTAGTAACTGCTCCAGGAAGAATAGCAACCATTTATTCCTGCCTGCTGCTCCATCTCCTTTGAGCAGTTATTAATGCACAGCAATCTCCCCCTGACATTAGGTTTCTGTAAGATTGTTTAGGAAGGGATATTTTAGAAAGGTTTAGGAATCCAAAGGTAATCTTTTTTCTCAAGTTGCCCTTGTCTACAAGGGCAATGATCCTTTCAAAGAACTGTACAGGATTTGTGAGGCATAATTTCTTTATTTATGAACCCTGTCCACTATCTCCAGTAAGCTGTATATATTCATGTCTACTAATTCTGCTCATTATAATAACTTCCATCAGTCTGCCTCAGCAGGAAGTCAAATTTACCATTCTCTGGTTTCCTGGCTCCCCTCTGGAGATTATTTTAAAAATTGAGGCCACATTTGCCACCTTCCATTACTCTGGAACATGGGCCAATGTAAGCGCTAGGTTACACACTACTGTGAAAAGTCCAGCAATTTTATATTTGAATTCCCTTAGATCCCTCAAGTGATTGTTACCTGCTCCTGGCAATGTGTTGCTACTCACTTTATTGATTTGCTCTAAAACCCCTCTACTGACAGTTCAATTTGACATAACCCCTCAGCCTCACCCCTGTAAATAAAAACCTGTTGTGCAAACTTCCTTAGGACTCTTTGTGCTGAATTCTGACACAAAGGATCTTTTTCTTTCTTTTTCTTTTTCTTTTTCTTTTTCTTTTTCTTTTTCTTTTTCTTTTTCTTTTTCTTTTTCTTTTTCTTTTTCTTTTTCTTTTTCTTTTTCTTTTTCTTTTTCTTTTTCTTTTTCTTTTTCTTTTTCTTTTTCTTTTTCTTTTTCTTTTTCTTTTTCTTTTTCTTTTTCTTTTTCTTTTTCTTTTTCTTTTTCTTTTTCTTTTTCTTTTTCTTTTTCTTTTTCTTTTTCTTTTTCTTTTTCTTTTTCTTTTTCTTTTTCTTTTTCTTTTTCTTTTTCTTTTTCTTTTTCTTTTTCTTTTTCTTTTTCTTTTTCTTTTTCTTTTTCTTTTTCTTTTTCTTTTTCTTTTTCTTTTTCTTTTTCTTTTTCTTTTTCTTTTTCTTTTTCTTTTTCTTTTTCTTTTTCTTTTTCTTTTTCTTTTTCTTTTTCTTTTTCTTTTTCTTTTTCTTTTTCTTTTTCTTTTTCTTTTTCTTTTTCTTTTTCTTTTTCTTTTTCTTTTTCTTTTTCTTTTTCTTTTTCTTTTTCTTTTTCTTTTTCTTTTTCTTTTTCTTTTTCTTTTTCTTTTTCTTTTTCTTTTTCTTTTTCTTTTTCTTTTTCTTTTTCTTTTTCTTTTTCTTTTTCTTTTTCTTTTTCTTTTTCTTTTTCTTTTTCTTTTTCTTTTTCTTTTTCTTTTTCTTTTTCTTTTTCTTTTTCTTTTTCTTTTTCTTTTTCTTTTTCTTAACAAGCTCCTCTGATTTTATTAACCACCATTCTTAAAGTGCTATGATAACGTAATTGACTTTTTAATATTTTTGTCCTACCAAAGCATTAAACTTTGGTAGCTTAGACCCTACAGGGTGTCTTTTCTATGAAGCTGTATCTTGTACAATGCTTTTTTTTCCTATACATGCCATCTATTCCTATACATTTAGGTCAGTTTGGGGACTTTTTCTTCTCACTTTTCTTGAGAAAACCCAGTCATTTATGATGTCTACAAGTTTTGTCTCTGTCTGATGCCCTTAATGACATTCCCCCACTGTCATGGGGATAAATGATGACTGAAATTTTCCATTATCTGCTTCTGACCCTGGAAGCTGTGGTCACCACTGTGCTCCACTGATGTAGACTGTTGCCCCAGTATTAACCTACAACCCACAATTTCAAGCCAGAGTGATACCCTAGGACTTGTTGATGTGGATGACTTAATCATATTATTTGACTACCAAGGCTTTCTTTAACACAGATATTGTTTCTCCACCAACGGACAGCTATGCTTTCTGTTAAAATTTTCACCTTTGTGTTACACCAATTTTCTTTGCCTTCTCCTAGTTCACACAGAATCTCTTCTAACAATATCTTCATTTAGACTCTAGTATTTCTGTTCACGTGACTCCTTTTTTTTGACCATTACCTTTTGCCCATAGGCATTGTACAGGTTTGATCTTATTCTGGTTCTATGCTGTATTTGATTGCAGCTCTGTTTGTTCTTCAATATTGCTCAGTGGTTTTACTGACTTCTTTCTCATATTCTTTTTCCAGAAAGGAGAGATTTTGTCTCTTCCCTGATGGAAGATGAATCATTCTAAGTTGTATGTGATTATTTTTCATCTTTCTTTCACTCTTACACATTCATAACCCTTTAAAGCAAAGTTTCTGAAACTTCTTTTCACTTGCAAAAGAAAGAATTACATTGGGCTGATACCAAAATGAGACTCTATTTACAAACTGGTCTGTTCAAATAAAGGTAGAAATTGTGCTCTGTGATAAAGCATCCTTGTTCTTTTCTGATTTACTTCATTACTAACACTAATTTAGTTACAATTCAAATGCTCTCCACGACCACTATAGGACTTCGTTTACTAAAATCTGAACTGCTTATATAAGGCAACCCAGTTAACAGCAATAGCAGAGCTGAACATCGGAAACGCACGCACGCATGCATCTTTTAGAAAGCTTAGGAAAGACCAACGGAAGTCCATCATGGCAGTGCAAGCTAATGTAAATTATACTTGATACTGCTTTCATTTGGACACTGCAATCCCTTACTTTTCTTTTTTTTTTAACCCCAGAGAAGCACGCTATCTTGTAGAACTCCTTTTATTTTAAGAGATTGCCTCAAAAGCTTAATTGACTTCATCAGAGTAGTGCCTCCTTCTGGCCTTGATCCTGTCAGCAGATTTGGTTCAGAGAATGTGAATCTGTGCCAGCATGGAGTCCTGCTTGGCCCTGGGATCCTGGGAGAAGGCGGGCTCCTTGCTGGAGTCGGAGGTCATGCACGGGCACCAGTAAGAGTTCATCTCAGTGCTGTTAATTTTCCCAGTGGGAATAATTTCTCAAGTTCTTATCAGAGTTCCTCAATTCAGAAATGTAAAAAATATACGTAATTGCTATTTTGCTGTTATTTTCAGTTGTAGAGTAGTTTAAATGACAAACATTTAAAATTTCTATGCGTATACACATGTATATATATATCCACACACACATTTGGGGATGTACAGCATACACGAACGCACATATACACGTGTGCTGGCCCTCATGCACAGAAAACCACTAATTATACCTTGGAAAAGGAGAATAGAAAAAGAAATAAAACTTTTTCCAGGAGCTTCTTACTGAGTCTGAAGAAAAGTCTCCAGATGCCCGTTTTCTTACACCAGTATATTTAATCTGTTCCTGGATTTAGCTCATTTTTGGCTAATCTTGCACAAATCATGTATGTCTATATGTACATATATCTATATGTTTTTAACAAGTATATAACTATGTGTATGTTCATTTATCTATGTATCTTTGAGCTCAACACTTTTTCACAGACAATATACCTTTACAATGCAAAGGTAAATCAAACCTAGCAAATATTTAGAGCTGAAAGAATGTTTTTTTGTTTTAAAGACAAAAGGTATTTTTCAGGGCAATACGTTACAAACAAATGTTGAAGCTTGTGGTGTGTGAACCTAGTTGTTGCATACATTGGGAAGAAAGAAAAATGCTCCAAAATTCTGCACAAAAGCAGAGCTAGCATGGTAAGGAAGGGAAAAAAATGTTAAAAAAACCCAGCACAGGACTGAAAAAGGGAAGTATAACTCCCTAAATCTGTGTGATTAAACTCTTAGGTGCTTTGAAGGTAAAGAGATATTCCTGTCTTGCTCAATTTGCATTTGTTTAGTTGTCCTTATGTGATCCAACTGCAAGTGAGTCACAAGGCTGTGATAAGGCTGTGAAGTTTGCATAGGATCATTGTCAGGAAAGACAGGCAAAAAGCTTCTCAGGATCCTTAGGGTCTTTGAATATATTAACAGGCAATTAGATGACAAATGTCTAAATAAATAAAAAAAGAATTGTTATTTTCCTTATTAAAAATAGCTTAAATGCATTTAAAGAATCATCATGAACTATAACAACTCCTCATATTTCACTGCTTAAAAGCTTTAGATCATGTAAGGAACTCTATTGAGCCAGTACGTATTTGCTTAATTGAAATCTATGTAAACGTCAATTTACTCATGAAATCACTAGTTGAGCTCTGGAAACAGATTTTGCTAAAGCACAAAATTTCTTTTTGGCCATCTGTAGTCCCTTCTGCTGAAAGGATATTTTCTTCCTATCAGATGTGTTCAGTTCAGTAGCTACTTCAATAATGTAGTAGAACTTGGGAAAACAGTCGAGATTTGAAAAAAGCCAGGTTTCCTCTTCCAAATTATAAAAATGAGGTGTGAGTGGGAGACATCTATTAGTCCTAAAACACTGAAAAACATGCTAATCAGAAACCATTAATTTGATAAAATTTCTATGAATAAAGCTGTCTTTGTCTAAAGTATCTTTTTTTTATAAATGCCTAGCATGTTCCAGTTAAAACTTTCTTGTTCATTCAGCACAAGAATTTTATTTTTAAGTTATGTATTTAATGTGTATATAGTATATCGTCTTGGCTACCAAAAAGGAAATGCCAATTGTAGTTAAGGGCTAGCTTTAGTAATATACAAACATGTTTTAATAGCTACCAACCAGTGAGAATCAGTCTGTGTGTAGGAAAACAAATCTAAAATCCAAATATGAGTGGAAAGTCAAAATCAAATTAAAGAAGTATATTTTATTTAGGATTAAAATTAGGTTATTTCAAATCATCCTGTGTTGTCGTCGCATGAACAGCAGAAAAAGTGTCCTGTCAGCCAAGAATCCATCCCCAGACAGGTTCAGAGAGAACTGGTGTGCCCTGTAATGGGCTCAGCACTGGCGAGCCTGTCTGGGAATGTGGTTTCCCTGTTTGATACTCTGGTCAGTAAAGCTTCTGACTTTTTCCGCTGGTTCTGAAATAACCAGAAGATAGACGGTCAAGCCGATAACTAAGTTAAAGATTGTGTAACCTTTAAAGACACTTAGGTATTAGAAAAGTTGGTTTAGGACTTAGATTTAGTACAGATACAAAGACACAAATTATATTTTAAGGGTTACTTGATTCTATATTGATTTCAACAGTGTAAATTAGTGAGTTTTATTATAGACAGCTAACTTGGCAGAGTCACAGGGTGACTTGAGAGCAGTTGCCTAATTCTGGCCCCCAGTCCATCTCAAACCCTTTTATTCTGGTCTGCTAATCATTTTTGGGGAGTTTCTTCAGTTAGCACTTGATTAAAATATGCCTTCTTCAAACCTTGAACTTCTGATATGAAGACATTAAGAATGGGAACTTGCCCGTGGTCCACTGTTAAACGGCCTCATTGGTCAAAACCTAAATTTTCTATCTCATATGAGTTTATATGGCTTTGGCTTCCAGCCACTGAACCGTTTTCATCTCCTGAAAGAATTTATATGCTATAATAAACTATTTACATATGCTTTCCTGCCTAATTGTCTCGCTATATAAGACCTCTGTTACAGCAGTCAGGACAGACACCAATATGTTCACACCTTGTATGGCCAAGCAAACAGCACACTCACATATGTAGATGAGAAGCCAGACTGTTGTTCTTGACAAAAGAACAAGTCTTCACTATATTAAAGAGCACAAGTTTTTATTATTCTGTACTCAAATGGAAGGATAAATCAACTGAAGAGGAGCCCAGGCACTAACAGAGAAGATGCAGCTCCCTGGACATGTTTGCCACTGCCTCAGCCCCAGACTTGCTGCTTTCCCTCTGTTTTCTGAAACTGTAGATAAGAAACGTTCAAAGTGGATTGCCAGGGTTTATTTATTGTGCTTTACTAAACTTCCCCCTTTTAAGCTCTTTAAACAAAGAGGCACTTTATAGCAAACTTCTGATGGTTCCTTAGTCTAATACTATGACCTTTCACAGCTCAGCTGTGATTGAAGAGTATTTTTTGAGCCTGAAAAGCTCCTACAGGATCTCAGTCACTGACCCACATATCACAGGCAATAACCCAGGCAGCCCTTGTCTCTCCATTCTGCATGCTGGTTTAGTTTGAGAAGGTTTGGTTGCTTTGTTCCCCAGAGTATAAATCTATCTGCAAAGCCACCTGAATTAGCACCAAGCATGCACAGCACCTGGCATTGCAGGTTTTCATGAAAGCAAATTTTAGGGCACTGAAGGATCAAGGTGAGACCCTACTGAATGGGAGACCAAGATGCAAGGGAAGCAGTGGAAAAGAAAGGGGCCATGCTGGCCTCGTTGTGGTGCTGGACACTCGAGGTGGTGGCCCCTTGCCTTTCACTGAAGGCCCTGCTTTCCCCACTGGAAACTTTCACAACTTTGGCTCCCAGATGCCTTGTTGGCATGGGATTATCATCCTGTGTCCTGTGGGATTATAATCCCTTGACAATCCTTCTGAGGGATAGTCAGGAGGAGACACTGCTTTGAAGCAGGAAAGGACATGCCCCAGTTTCCCAGAATTTGATCTTTGTTGTTTCTGTCCAGTTCAAGGGCTATTTTTAAACATCATAAAAGTGCAGGAAAAATGGTTCTGATGTTGTCATTAGAGGGCCCACTCCTGCCTGGCCTCCGGCCAGGGCACTGCTGGGTACTCTATTCAGGGTGTCTCTCTGGTACCATGTTTACTTGGGTTTTTTTATTCTGTTTTTCATTCTTCAGAGAATCCTCTCCCTTATCTTCATTCTTGTTCTCCATAATCATGTGATTTCTCCTTGGATTTTTTTCCCTTTTCCTGAGGGAAATGGGATGGACAGTAGCAATGGAGATGGTATTTAGGGAGAGTGTACAGTCCTCAGTGGTCCATTTTCTGGTATTCTCTAGCATCCCCAATTGTAGGATACTACTAAGGCTACTACAGGGTACTTCCCTGACTATTACCTTTGGTGATGCTTTATGACTGCTCCATAAACCACGGTAACCATTTGAATTGCCCTTTTCTGAATCCGTTAGGCTCTTTAGCATGGGGGATGTTTTCAAATCTACTAAGAAGGAAGATGTCTCAGTATAGTTTCTTTGACATCTGCCAGAGATGTTTTTAGTTTTCCTTATGGATAGCTAATTGCTGGAAAATAAATAGGGTACTCTTTATGCCATGCCCTTCCAAATTCCTTTTTTTTTTGTTGCCCTGCAGCATCTCCTCGACTCTAGCCAAGTCTATAATCTTATATACAATATGGATTTTTGTAGCATCCCTAGAATACAGTGTGTCCAGACTAAGCAGAGGGATAAGTAGCACACAGAACTTTCAACATTAACTGACCAAATAAAAAACTGTCCTGGTCACTGCATTATCAAGATAGTGACAGTTCTTCCTTTTTCAGTGCAAGCCACAGAAACCTTGTCCAGTGTGTCCCTAATTACTCAGGCTCCTGGACAATGTATTAATGTCCCTTGGATGGAGAGGCTAGCCAGTGTCCAGGGTCTGCAAGGAGAACTGATTACAGAAGTCAGTTATTAGCTCTCTGTTGCACTGATTATTTACAAAGAATGCAATATTTTACACAAAACCTGTTTCTGTGAATGCAGTAAAAACAAATATGTGGCAGTTTCCTTGCTCATCATTTCCAAGATGACTCTTCCAGGGAATACACTTTCTGCATATGCTTTCTCTTCAGGACATGGCAACACTGGTCCCCATTTCCTGGTTTTCTCTTGCTCACTGCAGCTTTTAGCTTGTGATATAACTGATGCATCCTGGGCTTGCAGTCAGTTTTCAGAGAATCTCTGAAATTTTGGTTTTATCTTAGCTTCTGCTTCGGCTTTGAAATGGTGGCTAGTCATTTCCTTGGGGAATGCCTTCAGTTATCTTTACATTGGAAAATATTTAATTGTTCTTTCTTATGACCCAACTGAAAGCACCTGCATGCACAGGTCTGTACTGACTGACTACTACCATCCTGCACAGTAATGTTGTCGGAAGTCTGACATGGAGCATGACAACATTCTTGAAATTGCATAAAAACTGAACTCTGCAAATTGCTGTGCCATTCTCGTCTTATGTTCATCTAATTATTTTTTTTTTTACAATTTAAACTCCCATTGTTAGTGTATCTCTTTAAAGATGAAGCCTGGAGGTGACACAATTTCCAAACCCCATTATCACCAAGGAGGGATTTGTTCATATCTTGTCTTGACAAGCAAAATGCAGTCGTGGTGCTGCATTCAGTAATTACAGTTCCTGGCTGGGAGTAGGAAGATGTTATGTACTACAGATGCAGTCTGTATGAGAAGAAGCTTCTGTTTGTGTCTTTTCCAAGAAACTGAGACAGGGCACTGTGCTTCAAATACAGTTAATACTCTTTGGAACCTTACTGAAGTATGGAAAGAGTCATTAAAGATAGAGTTCCTCTTGCCTACTTTAGATGCCTCTGGTGCAGATATCCATATCTGAGAAAGCTGCTTGAGGAAATCATGTTTGAGAAAGAATGATGACCTTCTTGAGGTGTAGCTTTAGGATGAGATAAGTATGGACTAAAATCTTCACACCATTTCCCATGGCTTGGACAGGTGCAGTCTTTGTTGTATTAAAAACTGGCTGGATGTGGTGGTGAATGATTCTATTTCCAGTTGGTGGCTGGTCACTAGTGGTGTTACACAGGGCTCAGTATTGGGGTCAGTTCGTTTAATGTCTTTATTAATGATCTGAATGAGGGGATTGAGGGCACCCTTCGTTTGCAGGCAACACCAGGTTGGGTGGGAATGTGAATCTGCTGGAGGGTAGGAAGGCTCTGCAGAGGGATCTGGACAGGCTGGATCCATGGGCTAAGGCAAATTGCATGAGATTCAACATGGCCAAATCCTGCATCTGGGTCACAACAACCCCAGGCATCAGTACAGGCTGGGAGAAGAGGGGCTAGAAAGCTGCTTGACAGCTGGCTGAACATGAGCCAGCAGTGTGCCCAGGGGAACAAGAAGGCCAATGGCATCCTGGCCTGTATCAGGAACAGTGTGGCAGCAGGACTAGAGCAGTGATTGTCCCCCTGTACTCCACAGTGGTGAGGCCACACCTGGAGTACTGCGTCCAGTTCTGGGCCCCTCACTACAAGAAAGACACTGAGGGGGTGAAGTGAGTCCAGAGAAGGGCAACGGAGCTGGTGAAGGGTCTGGAGCACAAGTCTGATGAGGAGCAGCTGAGGGAGCTGGGGTTGTTTAGCTTGGAGAAAAGGGGTCTGAGTGGGGACCTTATCACTCTACAATCACCTGACAGGAGGCTGTAGCCAGGTGGGGGTCAGTCTCTTCTCCCGAGTAAGAAGCAATAGGGAAAGTGAAAATGGCCTCAAGTTGTGCCATGGAGGTTGAGATTGGGTGTTAGGAAAAATGTCTTCACCTAAAGGGTCGTCAAGCATCGGAACAGATTGTCCAAGGAAGTGGTGGAATCATCATCCCTGTAAGTGTTCAAAAAAAGGCATGTGGATGTGGGGATATGTTTTTTTGGTGAACATGGTGATTCTGGGTTAAAGGCTGGAGTCGATAATCTTAGAGGTTTTTCCAACCTTAACAATTCCGTGATTTCATGGTTCATCAGCTGTAAAGGGAAGGCAGATCCTGGTGTCAGCTATTGATATCCACGTTAGAGATACCCACATTTGGTCAGACAAATCCAGCTGACAAGCACTGTTAGTCTCACCAAAGCTTCTCCAGAAATGCCTTGAAGGGAGGAAGACCCAAATTTTTTCCACTTCAGCTAATGGAAAGTAAAGAAATGGGTGGGGAGTTAAATATGAATATTCTCTAAACTCTGACTTCAGCTACCAAAAGAGTCAGCAGGGTTTGTTGCTGTTCAGGCCCAGACTCTTGAATTCAGTCTGGAGAAGCAGGACTGAGTGAGAAAACAAGTCTCTTGCCAATGAGTCATGGCAATGGCAAGGCATATCTCCTGCCCTGGAGAAGTCAGTTTGAGAGGTGATAGTATGGAAGCCTGGAGGAAACAGAGTTGTCCTTTGCTCAGGAGCAGGTCTTGGGATATGGCGAGGCAGTGGTGAGCCCTGGGGGTTGCAAAAGGAGTTTTCTGGGGCTCCCTGTAAACGAGATCTCAGCCTGTCACACACCATTCTACTCCGTTATGCTTTTTTTATTACAACCTCATTATGTGGAAATTGAGCGTTAAACTAGCACAAAACCACTGGATTGGAGTGAGGAACTGGGATCCTCCCATTTTTATGCATATAGTTATGCCCTAAGCCAAAGTGTGGGTTTCAGATTCTGAAGCTCTTGGCCTTGGGCTTTATGTGTGCATTGCTGTGGCACAGCTGTAGGTTTGATGCTGTCTCACTAGGTGGTATAAATTGGCAAAACACAGCAAAATCATTTGACTCTGGGAAGAGCCTACGGCACAAGTAGTCAAAAAACCCACACAGTGTGCCTGTCTGACAGCTCTCCTTGCTGCTGAAGTGGTTCCACCTTGTCTCACGGGTGGTTCCCACCTCCTGTTGAAAGGAAGGAGAAGAGAGGAGAAAAAGAAAATTTGAAAGCAAGGAGGAGCAGAACAGTCCAAGGTGTGACCACAGCATTAGTACTTGGTGTCCCACAGCCAGTCCCTGGGGGCACCAGGGATGTGGTTGACAAGGCCATTCCCGTGGGAGAGGACTGACATTGCCTCCTGCTTTCTCTGAGCCTCCTGGAGCTGAAACACTAGGAGCTTTCACTCCCTTCACACCCTGAGAGCGAATGCTCCTCCCTGAGCACAGGGGATTTGCAATTATGCAATATGAAAAAGGAAGATTATGGTTTGGGTGATGTGCGGGAACATGCCCCTGAGGTGGCATTGCAGCAATGAGGAGGTGGGTGGGAAGGATGAAGAGAAGCTGCTTGGTCTGCTACTGCCAAAGGCCAGCCCTTGATGGACAGACACCAAAGCAAGCCTTCATGGACAAGCAGAAACATTTGGTGGTTTTGTTTCTGGAGGCAAGCAATGTCTTTCTCAGGATGTCCTGCCAGCTTCCAAGAATGGTGTTACATGCCACCACGATTGCCCCAGGACAGAAGAGTATCATTGTGCTCTAGGTTAATTATAATTGACATTTGAATAAAAATCCTCCATTCCTTGTCCCACTGATCCCTTTGCTATTTGATTCCACTGTGTGCATCTAAAATTAGGCCTTTGAAAGTACTTGATGGCAGGGGTTGTAAATGGTATATTTTCCTAAGCCTGCTGCTCTCAAGGCTTATGTTTTGCCATCTTATGACTTGGCACATGGCTAGAATTGCATCTGTGTAAATTTGGGACATGAAGGCTCAGTAATACACTGTGAGTGCTACAACAAAAGAACGGAAAAAATTCCACTGAAGCATATATAACATTCATTTAAACAAAGAACATTGTTATTTAACTCTTACACTTGTCCTAGTTAGAACATGGGAAATAAAGCAGCAGTCAACAACCTACCAAGGGTTCAGTGTAGCATTATCCTCTCCCGAGGTTTTCTTGGAACACCTATGTGGACATTTTGACACAAGACATGTAATCTCAGTTCAGCGCTGCGTGGATGTGTTGGGACCTGCTGCCACTGTGTGCACTAGGAAGGGGGGAAATTGCCTTCTTCTTCACTGCTAACAGACCAAGCACCCCACATTGCCAGCATCTTCAGAACATGGCAGCTAATTGTTTTTGCATTTTTTAATGACCACCCATTACATAAACATAAAAAGTAATTCTCCAAACCATCTGCACAAATAAGACAAGTTTTCTGTAGTCAAAGGTTTGGCTTTGAATCACATTTCAGTGGGGTATTCCCTAAAGAGTATCTCAAAATAAAACTAGGCTATTAAAAGAAATAGTGTTCTATTTTTGTCATGGGTTTTCTTATTTTAGTTCCCACTGCAGGCCCCAGGACTCTCGTAAGTTTTGGACCAGAGATGGGCTGATAATAAGGGGTGAGATTCTCCCATACAATCTGCCTCCTCTGATTCAGAGCTTGTTTACTTGACAAAGGTAGTAACGTGTATACTATGGGTGAATGTAAAGGGCAGCAGCTCTCAATCCTTTGGCATTCATCATGTGTATGTCTATAACACATGCCATTGTGCAGTTTAAGTTCATCTCTTTGGTAGCAGACTACCACAGACTGTGAAAAAGCACTTGCAGTGGGGAATAAGGGTGAGGTACACTTGCTCTTGCTTTCTCACCCCCTCGTATTTCCGCCTGTCCTTCACCCCACTTTTCTTCTGACGTCAGGGTAACACCACTGCCACTTAGTCTCTCTAGAGTGCAGCACGCACCAGTGTCCTCTGAGATGCTATATGAGATTTCTCCAAGCCTGCCTTTTTAGTGCTACACTCTGCTCCCTGCATTTTAGCAGCTCTTTACTGTGGCACCATTCTTGTCATTCCTTCTGATATTTTTGTCTTTGAGTTTCTCCACATCCTGTCATTAAGTGATTGCCTGAAGCCACACTATGCACCCCTGTTATTTTCTTTCCCTCTGAGCGCTTGTCTTTGTCCACGATCTCAGCTAAGATAACCAGGATAATGATTTGGTGTTTACAATTGCTAAAAAAAGTGAAAACCATAGAGGATTTAGGCATACCAGTGCTGTGATTTCACTACCAAATCATTGATGGAGGCAGCATGGCCCAAAGGACAAAGACTGGCCAGAAAGGCAGGACATTTACCCTCCAGTCCTTGTGGGACCCAGAGCAATCATTTAAATCACTCTCCTCTGGTTTCCCCAGCTGTCACATGAAGCTGATGGGGTGCTGCTAGGCTGCACAGGAAAGAGACACTGTAAGTGGAAGATAATTATTAGAATTGCTTTCTTGATTTCAGGCCATGACATTTCATCTCTCTGGAGACAGAGGTCAGGGAGAGGGTTCATGAGAAGGAAATTCCACATTGTTGAAGGCATAGATGGCATTTCCATTACTGATGGAGAAGTGTGTAAAATAAATAAATCACACAGGAATGGCTTTACATATTATTTTTCTCCCCTTCTATCCCACTGGTTTGAATTGTTCTCATGTGTTTACTTTGTTAGGTAGAAATCCCCTCAGATTTGCAAATGCAGCTTTTGTTTGTGATGACTTGTATCGCTCCACTTCAAAGGAAGGCTGAACTTTTGACTATAACTCTTCACTAACTCTAGCCCTCCTGATACCCCTCCCTGGAGCTTTAGAGGACATCACCAGCCCAGACAGGCTCTCTGCATGGCCTAGGGTCTGGAGGAGTGTGGTGGGTTGACCCAGCCACCTGAACCCATGACAAGGAGGCCTTATGTTCCTCTGGGCACTCCCAGGCTGGGGTTCTACCAGTGCCTCTTGGTCTAACAAGAGTGAGCTCTCCCTGCTTTTGGGCTCTCCAGGCTTGCACTGTGGAGATCTCAGGTCCCAGCTCCCCTCCAGGCACTTTCCTGCCTGTCCCACCTCCAACACCAGCACCCATATCTCCACACATTTAAAGGCTGGCAAATGCACACACATGATCAACTTCACACCAGTGCTTCTGGTGTGAAGACAAGATCATGTAAAAACACTAGGAGACTCCAGTAAGAGGGGGCCTGCTGTACTGGGTAGATCATGACCCTGAGAATTACATGGCTGTGGATTTGATCCCTTTGTCAACCATTCACTTGAGAGTTGGACTCAATGATCCTTGTGGGTTCCTTCCAACTCAGAATGGAAGGATCCCTGTGATCAGGGATCCTTTAAATGGTGTGGTGCTGGTGAGCAGAAGTCCTTTTGTCATTTTCTCATGACCATGTAGCATGCCACACCTGCTGGGCTGTTTGATAATTCTTCTGCTACAGCAGACCATGTTCATTTCCTCCCAATGTGTCTGAGCTATCCCTTTCTGGACTGGCATACTAAGAGCAAGAAGCCCACAAACAACTCTCCCCTCTCCCTGCAGAGAGGCTGTGCCCCACTTCTGCAGCACTGCATGGCCATAGTCCCTCTTCCAGCCCAGGGTCCATTGGTCAGGTTGATCTGGGCTCTGTTTACCACTTGCCGTGCTTGTGGTGCTGGGGACCCTAAGACTTCTCCATGTTGCATGTTGAGAGACTGGAAAGGCTGTTGGGGTCTTTCACCTTTCTTGGATACATCCAGTTTACTGTTTGTGTGCCAAATGATGTTTCTGCTCTGGCTGGGCTGTTTTATATTTGGCCAAATCTATCTTTTCCCATCTGGACAAGATTTTCACACAGAAGAAAAGGATGTTTTTTAGAAACTCTTCATACAATTTCAGTGGTGGGGAAGGGAATGGGCCATGTGCCGCATGGGCCTGCAAGGAGAAGCGTCAGGAGGAGGCGAGTGGATACACATCATTCGTGAGGGCGAGCAGGGAGAGACAGAAAGGGTCTTTGCACCACCCCGGCAGAGCCAGGACCCCAAACACTGCATTTGGAAATGGAGACAGCCCTGATGGATGGAAGCTTGCAAGATGGGGAAGGCTGCATCATTTCAAGCATCCTGTGTAAATGTCCTTCTCGGCCTGTGGTTCTGCAGTTACAGAACCAGTGAATTGCTCTGAGACTGGGGGTGTGACCTCCCTTCAGGGAAGTGTCACTGCCTGGCTGGCTCTCAAACAAGCATCTGCATGGAGAGGCATAGGACATCAGTCATTGCTGGAGACACTCTGCTGAAGGAGACAGAAGTCTCTGCCTGCCAACCTGACCCCTGGCTGCATCTGGGAGCCTGCAGAGATGACGAAGGGTGTTCTGACCTTGGACTGTTACCTTAGCTACTCATCCACATGGGCACCAACAGCACTGCCAGGGACTTCAAGCATATCAGGAGAAACTACACAAATTTAAGGGAGCTGGCTAAGCGCATGGGAGCCCAGTTTGTGTCTCCTCAATGTGGTTGGTCAAGAGGAACTACAACACCATTGCAGTAACCGGGACATGTCGGGACAACTCACACAACTGGAGTGCTGTGATGGGCGGATACCAGGTCTTCAGCAAAGACGGGCCATGCACGTGTGGATGCATATATATGACAGAGCGGCTCTGATATAGGAGCTCTTCAGTGGGCCAGACAGTAGGTTGGGTGGGAGCTTGCTGGTTAGGGCAGGTAATCAGTATTGGTTTCAGTCTGGTGGGAGTTTGTTAGTGACTACTTAATTGGAATGAGGAAGAAGCCTTCTTTAAATAACTTGAAGATATTTCTGGATCACATCCTCTGCCTCTTTTGGGGGATTTTAACTTCTCTGATGCATGCTGGAAGAGCACTAGAGAGGGAGACAGGCAAGGCAAGATGTTTACAGTAGATGTCAGGTTCAACTGCTGCACACAGCTACTAGATCAGCCAACTTGGAATTGTACGGGCCCTGGACCTGTAATAATAAAGCATTCACAATGGTAAGGAGAATGATAATCAATGTCAGGCTTGCCTACTGAAATAGTGGACTTAAAGATAGTGAAGGAAATGAGTAAGACAAGTAGCAGATTAAAGACCATGGACTTGGGAGAGCAGAGACTTCCATTTCTTCGAATCATGGAAGGCTGGATCATGTAGAAACCAGCTCTGAAGGACAAAAAAGTTCAGGGAAACTGGTTAGTCTTTACTGACAACCTCTTCCAAGCACAAAATCACCCCTGGTGTGCAGGAAAACAAGCAAATGTAACAGGCTGACTTCACTCATCAGGGAACTCATGACTGAGCTACAATGCAAAGATTGGATGTAGGGAGAAACTTTTCTGCATCAGGACAGTAAGAAGCGGCTGCCCAGAGAGGCTGTGAAGTCTCTACCTTTGAAAGTTTTAAGGTCTCAGGTGGTTGAAATCCTGAGCAACCTGATTCAATCTTTGAACAGAGGGTTGGACTACAGGCCTTCTGAAGTCCTGTGAAGCCTGAATGGTTTCATCATTATGTGAAATAGTTAACTTGGTAAGACTACCTCGTTCTTAATCATCTATGTCATTATGATCATTGAAGCCAAGTGAACTTTCAGCATAATGTGCTGAGTAAGTGAGAGTCTAAGGCTCTCTTTTTAGCCTTTTTATATGCACATTCAGGAAGGCAGCGCTTTGGAAAGGAAAGTCTGGATGTTGCAGATACTAATAACACTGCCAAAGAATGCTAGAGTGATGTACAAATGCCAATATACATCTATTAATTCTCTGTCTTTGCACAGAAGTAGTTATAAGATCTACCAATAGCTTAAAGGGATATTTTGGTTTAAAAATACAGAGTCGTGGCGTCACTGATGTTACAAAGAGAAACTGAACAAGGTTGTTATTACTGCCCTCAGCATTCTGTATCAAAAATCAGATCTTTTTCCAAGAACAGCCCTTCATGGAGTGGTGAGTATTGTTTGTTTTTCAAGGATGATGGAGTAAAGCTTCATATCAGTCCAATCTTTTTAATATTTGGAGAGCAGCTTATCTTATTGGGCAGGTTGCCAAAAGTGATTACAGCTGCAGAAACACTACATCTGAACAAGGATTTTATCAAATCATTCACATCTGGAAAAACACCAAGAAAAACAGTGACTGGAGAGAGTGGAAATAATGTCTCAAAAATGGGATGAGAAGCTGTGGAATAATTATTCAAAAGCTATGTGAGCTTTACACGTACATCTGCCAGGTGACCAAAATTGCCATCTGAATAAGGCATTATCCACAGTTAGACCACTGTGGTCTAAACAAACCATTTCACTAGGCATAATTGGACATTTTCCATCCTTATAGCTTTTCTATCAAGAGTGGATGCCCCAAGAGCACTGTAAATTTGTACCCTAACTTAATGCACACTAGCCTCCCCTTTGTGGACAAGCCCTGAGAAGCAGAGGGACCTCAACCAGGATGAATTGAGTACTGCTTATTTAAATGCTGCAAGATGAGGAAGTGATTCAGTGGTTGTTGCAAACGAAAGTGAGTAAATGCACCACTGGGTATTGGAGTAGATTACTTCTTTTAGTAATTAAGGCATCCATTACATTTGGATTGTTTAGCCAAAAAAGTACAGAAATAAATCCATAGGCATCCACTTCATATATCAGTATGCGCTCTCCACAGTCTATGAGAGCACTGTGTGCAAAAGTACTTTCTCAAGCACTACTGAAGGCTATTTTACCACTAACAGGAGAAAAGGAAGAAAAGGACACAAGGCTTTTTCCATGCCAGTTGTGTTGCACAAAACAGCTGTCCCCATTCATAAGAAGTGCCAGGCACCCAGAACACGTGCAGTCTTCCCAGGGACATTAATCACAGCATGGCTGGGAACACTGGCATCAGCAGGACTGGTCCTGTGCACAGGACACGGGTAGCACCCTTTGAAGTGAAGCTGCTCCAGCCTGCTTTTTGCTAATATTTCAGGCACCAGACAGAATTCCTCCAAGGATTCAGAGACAGCAAGGGCTGTAAAAGAATATGTTAGTTGGTTTCAGGCCATAGTCTACATCTGCATAGCAAGCTGCTGTTTGCACATGGGTAAACTCAGGATCTGTATTCCCTTTGTTCATTTTAATACAGTCTGTGAGTTCGCAGAGTGAACCTTAAATTCAAATGTAGCTGGAAAAGATTGCCTTTTGAAATAAAACTTCTCTTTTGTTAATTCCTTCTGGAGTGTATTGCCTAGAGTAAAGTGTTTACAAGTGCCAGGCTTTCAATTAATTTCACCTACATCACAATTCACAAATTAGAGATGGAATGCGTGGCCAGGTCATGTATTTTATCTGCTAGTATAACATCCCAGAAAGAGAGGGTATAGGCTGCTTCTCATTTGCTTGACCAATTAAAAGTGAAGATTTGTCATATGGAAAAAATAATGTCTGTGATGTTGTGGTGCCGCTCGAGGCTGCAATAGGTATACAAAATGGGAGTGTGCACCCACATGTGTGTGCACTGGGAGAAACAACCAACAGGGGGGAGAGAACCAAAATTAAGTGCTTTACATGCATAAGGCACGTCTACACTGATTAGCATAGACAGATATGGGCTCCTCTGCAGGGCTCGTTAACTTGGGCACAGAGCTGCAGGAAAATGGCTTGATGGCTTCCAGACCAGAACTGGCTCCCATTTGATCAGCTCAGATCATGGCAGATGTGTGTACTTGTCTGGGCTCATCCATGCAGACATGCCCAAACTCACCTCCAGACTTTCAAAATATCCCTGGAATAGAAAGGAGCTTTTCCAGTTAGGGCCTAAAATAAATATTTGCTGGGATAACATGCATACTTGCTAAAGTGTTTGAAGTGGATAAAGAAAAAAAGGACAGTAAAATCCAAAAATAGATTATGATGAAACAGGTTGCTTAAGCAGGACTCATTTATCAGGAAATCATGGCAGATCTCCCACCCAGGGTCAGGTATTTACTTCCAAAAATGAAGAGGGACATGAAATATAAAGAGTAAAATTTGGCAGAGTTCAAAGGAGAAGAGTGCAGAAGGAGGAGAAAAGGCAAAAATTAATTCCTTTTCTGAGGTTTACAGGCTGAGTTTTGCTTTGGGTACCTTGAATGCCACTGGCAGTGTTTGTCTCTTTTCCTGCTCTCTGATTTTTGGGGAAAAGAAAGTGTAAAGTCATCATGGACATTAGCATGAACACTGATGAATTTTACCCTAACCCACTTAATAAGAGCCATGGGTCCATGCCATGGTCTATCTGAAGTCAGTGAAGAGGGCAAGTCTCTTCCAAAGCTGCATTTAAGATGGTGAAAAAGGAAATATAGGATAAATGACATCAATTACACCCTATGGTTGGTGTCTCTTTCTCTCTGTTGACTGTAGCAGATGAGTAGCTTTAATCTAAATCATGTGACATCAGGGGAGATGAAGCTCAACCTAAAGAGAGTAACATAAAGAACAGAAAACAGTTGTAGAGGATTCTGTACACACTGGATCCACCTTCATCTAAGAGCATCTCAGAAATCAATAAGAGTCAGCGTATCTGCAAATTTTGTAGCTAATGGAAAGACCCCAAATGAATATCCTCAATTAAAGCAGAATTCAGGGGCAAGACTGTCGGAAGAGGCAGACTCACTTTTGACCAGCTCCCCATCTTGCAGACCACATTCCTTGCCTAAATAAGTATCTCAGTTTACTGAGATACTTCAAAGACACCATTTCTTTTTATGCTGGTGCTAACACTCAGAGGCTTAATAGAAAATTGCAACTTGTATCATGTGTTTCCTCTGCTTACACAGATATTGTCAGATCAAATTACTGAAAAGAAATCCCCATTTCATTTGCTCCGTTTAAGAGCCTTAATTTAGGCTTTTTCCACTACCCAGTTTAGTAATGGTTGAAGGTCAAATTCACCTCCAAGTTTCCTTTAACAAACACAATCTGCCTGTGATGTAATTCGAGACACACTGGTATACGTAGTACTGCATATTCAAAAAGTTCATGATAAACAGAACTAACACTTGCTGGTTCTCTGTTTCTCATCACTTACATGATCAAATCTGGCTGAAACTGCGGCAGAGGTAGCAGCAGCCTTGACTAACCCTGTGCAGGCTCTGAGCAAGGGCTGACCCAAATGTCTAATGCTTACAACAGGTTGCTTGACCAACCCTGTGCAGGATCAGTGCACACTACAGGTCTGTTTGCATCCCTACTGCTCTTGCTCGTCTGACAAATTAACTCCTTATGTTAGAGAAAATGAACAATAACAAGTGTACTTAAAACAAAGGCCTCAATAATGTGGTAGAGGGACCATACTTTCCCCTTTACCACGTAGGTGAGATTAAAAAATGTCAGTGCTGTAATGCCCTGTGAAGTAAGAAAAAGCCTATGAGGCTGGTTTGGTAAAAAGATTAGAATGGAAAGGAATAAAATTTGCTTTATACCATAAAGATGGTAAGTATTTAAATGCCTGGCTGAAAATACCAATAAAGCACAGCAAGCACAAGAAAGGGAAATCACATCTTCAGTGGCAGCTAATTATGCTGCTTGGCTGTAATGACCTGAAGGCATCACTGTGCAGTGGGGATGAGCAATCCAGGCCTGCACTATGGCTCATTTTGTGTATGATTGGTAAAGACTGGCCATAGTCAATCCCAGTTCTTATCCACTGTTCTAACTGAGATCACTCATGGTACTCTTTGGGAAAGAACTAAACATTCATTGATGAACCACCTCTTCACGGTGGCTCTCCACCCTCGTTTCCAGAGCAACCACTGTGAAAAGTCACCAAAAGGTGACATCGTGACATCTGGAGTATTTGAAATGGGGACCAGCTGTGATGAGGAGATGGCTATCATCTGAAAATCTGGAATTGTTAGAATAACTACTGTTAATGTATTCCAGTTGGGCTAGACCAGCCATGTCAGAGATTATTGCAGTTTTAAAAAAAATAAAACAAGAAGTCTGAAGCAGTTGTGTTTCTTCAGGAATTTATTTTATTTTTTTAATGAGTGTTTCATTTCTAAAGTTCAGATTTTAGTATCCCGCACAGCCACAACACAACTAGGCCTACCTCAAACTGATCAAAATGGAATTTTTCCATTGGGTTCAGTGTTCAGTTGACTATCCAAACATCTGTTTTGTGGTTTGTTCAACCTTATACGTCAATATGATGTTAATCTCCTTTATACAGAAAAGCTGAAGCAGTGGCAGTGATTTAACTTCCTAGGAAGATGGAAGATCCTTTCTCAAGCTGTAAATCCTTCTGGCCTATGCCCAAAGTGAAAAATGTAAATCACCAGAGTGGAAACATGGCAAACATGATTTTCTGTCTAAACAAGGGTAGCCTTAACTTTGGAAATTAATCAGGCTTTTTATCAAAAACACCTTCAATGACAATGAAGACAAATCTCCCAGAAAATTACTTTGGAAATTAATCAGTGTCTTCCTTACATACTTTTTCCAGTAATTTTCTGGGAGATTTGTCTTCATTGCCATTGTAGGTGTTTCTAAGTTTCATGAAAAAAATCTCATTTTCATAAACAGAGCCAGCAAAAGCATTTTTAATACATTGTAAGCTTTCTTTCTCTGTGATATTTTCTAAATAATCCCACTCCTTCCTTTCCCTGAAATCAAATTTTTAGTCTGTGCAGAGGTGGACCTAGTGAGTGGGTAGGGGCAAGGGGATTTAGAGGCACCATTCCTGCCCCCATGGCCAGCATTGTCCCTCTTAGGAAGAAACCACCTGCATTTAGATCCAGTCCTACAGATATAGTACACTACCACAAAAGTTCCAATAAATTATCGAATTTAAGTCTCCA
Organism: Oxyruncus cristatus; assembly: GCA_013399855.1. Taxonomy (NCBI): domain Eukaryota; kingdom Metazoa; phylum Chordata; class Aves; order Passeriformes; family Cotingidae; genus Oxyruncus; species Oxyruncus cristatus. The sequence goes on from VXAY01004464.1 coordinate 401,931, forward strand.
TACCCCCACTTAGCTTCTCCTGGCCCTGCAATTCTCTCCAACAAAATAATCTAGAAAAATCCCAGCTTCCTTTAAAAGGAACTTCTTCACCTCTTGAAATCTGAGAACTGTCATGAGCCAGTTTTGTCATCCACAATATAGTGCAATGCTAAAGCAGAGTTGGACAGTTTGGGAGTACACACTGGGGGATATGGGAGTGGGGCAAAGGGACTCTGAAAATACAGCAAGAGTTTTGCAGAGTTTTGGAGGGAAATTGGGGTACCTGAAGCAAATTTGGGAAGCATGGCAGCATCTGCAGGGTGAAGGTGCAGGAGAGGAAGAGACAAAGGCAGCAGATGGAGAGCTGAGGAGAAGGAGGGACATGAGTGGCAGGGTGAGGTAGGAGTGCATGGAAGATGTGGATGTCTAGGAAGGGAATGTGGAGAGCACATGATGACATAAAGCAGCAGTTTCGGCAGAAAGGCTTGTAAGTCCAGAAGGCCAAAAAAAAGTACATGAGTGACACGGGAAGTGGAATTGTAAGTAAAAAGGACTGGAAACTGCTGCCAAAACATTATGAAAGTTTAGGAACAGGAAAGCAGCTCCTGCTCTGTTTCAGGCTGGAAACCTTTTCATGTCCTCCATAAATTCTGGCAGCAAATGCTTCAGGGGAAGGCATAAGAGCTGTAAGTTGGTGCAGAGGTAAATGCAGCTGTGCTCAGGATGGGAGGAACAACCCATTGCATTGCCCTGATACCAGTGGTGGTCTGAAACATGCTACACATGGCATGATTTGGGGACCCAGAAAGCTTCCTTGCCTCCAACATAAGACACACTCACCCAGGGAGGGTAAGGCACTTCAGCACCATGTGAGTCACCCTGGCACTGTATTGTTAGAGATTGACAGGAGTTTTGGAGAGTAAGGTTTAGCTGCTCACTTTGATGCTGTTTTCAGTACACATACTCTCTGGAACTGTACTCTATCCATATCCATGCTCCATGTGGCTTTTTGAAACTTGCATCTCAGCTAGGAAGAGTTCCCATGGCAATGAATGGTCTAATAATAAGTCTGTGGAAGAAAAGGCTTCCTTTTAACCATCTCAGATTGCTTGCTTTTTACATGTCATTGACCTATTATTAGAAGGGAGAAAGAACCACTCACATCTTCTACCTAACATAAATAATACAGATCTCCGTCATACTTTCACAGACATCAAGTCACAAAGTAAATAGGAAAGGAGAAGATTTACACAGGCATGAGCACGGCGGGATTCTGCAATAGCAGGAAGATCAGATGAATGCAACTTTTTCTTAGCAACTAATAGAACCACCCAAAACACAAGATGTCATATTATTGAGATTAACTCCCACATAGGAATTTGCTAGAAGAGAAAAATAGCAGGATAGAGATAGTTGACAAGATTTTGGTCTGTTTCATGAGTAGCATTTTTAATGCAGAGAATAAATAGAGCAACTAGAAGAGAGGATCCTCTAAATTTGCTTCTATGTAAGAACATGAAAGTGAAGATGATCTTGAAGTGTGTAAAAGTGTAACCATGATGTGACATATCCTATAACTCTTAGAAAAAGCAAAAAGAGAAAAGACCAAAATAAAGAGAATGGATTTAAGAAAGCAGTCCTCAAATTACTGAGAGATCTAGCAGGCAAGATCAACACAGAAAACAAACGTAAGAGAGTGAGGATTGAGCAAAAGTGGAGAGTCCCTGAACATTACAGTAAAGTCCAAAGTCTGATATGCCCTAGTGAGGAGGACATCTAGAACTGATTGTCAGAGGAAAATGTGGGTAAATCACGAAGCTAAAAAAAGGTCAGCATAGTTCTCATCATTATAGGGACACAGGGGAAATACAAGGCAATTAACGTTTCTTCAGTTCATAGAAAAATGCTGGAACAAGAAATCAGAGAATTTGAGGCACCTGGAAGATAAAAACCAGATGAATGACACCTTACAATGATCGGTCGTGTCAAACTAATATAATTTATTCTCTGTAAAAGGGCAATGGGTCTTGTTGGTTAGAAGCAGGAAGTTAATGGCATATACCTTTATTTTATTAAGGTTTTCAACACGCCTTGCATGGCATTCCCATAAATAAGCCTGAGAAGAAAAAGGAGTAGAAAAACGTTGGGCAGAACCGTTACTAGTTAAACCCATGTATGCAGAGAGTAGTGATCAACACCTCTTTCTCAAATTTGCAAAAAGTATCTGCTGAGGTTCAGCAGTGTCTGTACTGCATCCAGCACTATTCCAGATTTTCAACACTTACATGAGAGAGCAAGCATATGCTTTTTAATTATATGAATGACTAAACTGGGTGAAACTGCAGTGATGACAGAGGACAAGATGGGAAGGTAGAATGGTCTTGACAAATTGAAGAAATCACTTGGAAGAAATAGAGCGCAACCGGAAAAGGCTAATCTAAAAGTTTTAATAATTACATAGGAATAGCAAGCTCCAGAAACATAGGAGAGGAATGCCCAATTAATGCAGGGTTATGCAACCTGGGGATAGAATAGTCTGCAAATTCACTACTAGTGAAGAATTCCAACACAAAATAAGCAACAGCTGTGTTATGATGGATACAAATGACCAGTTCATGAAATATGATGTAATTATTTTGCTATATGTGGTGTTGGTAATGTTGTGTCCCATTTAGGTCTCAGTTACTCAAGAAGGATTTTTCCTCTAGGGGTTTGTAGTGAGAAGGGTTGGAGGAATTTGGCTTAGTATTGGGGAGGCTCCAGTGAGAGATGATGAGTCTTTAAATATCTCAAAATGACACACTTAAGTTACTAAACAAAAAAATAATTCTTTAAATATACAAAAGCTGCACCGTAGGAAAGGAAAAAACTCTTCTTGGTGTGTGCAATGGGTAGGATAAAGAGTAGTGTCAGGTGTCACAGCTAGGAAGACAGATTACTTCTTATCAGGAAAATTTGTTCAATAGCAAGGACTGTGAAGTAGTGAAGTAGACTGGCAAAGGGGAGAAGTGAAATCTCCATTATCGGGGCTTTTTAAAAAGGATCAGGTAAGCATCAGCCAAGAATGTCACATGTTTAATTAATCATTCTCTACTTCCCTCTTTGAATCACTCATAATTTTGTTATCTTACAACCCACCCTGATTTCCAAATTATTGATAAGCATTGTAAATAACACAGGCACCAGGGTAGGATCTTCTGCATTTCACCATTTACTTGCAGTGAAAATAAACCCTTTGCTTTCTGCCTCCTGCAGAATGTTTGGCTCATGATATTGCTCTGGCTCTTACTTTTTCACTATTTGGCTGCTGGGGTGATACTTGACTACATCCCTGTAGAAATTCAAACAACTTTTTCTGCTTCCAGATGTTTTATTGCTCTAGTTTCAAACAGTTCTGAGATATGAATGTAGCAATTAGTGATCATTGCTAAATTTTAACTTGTATATGTGTAAATAATGGATAAGCTTTCCATTTGAAGGAAACATAAAAAGTTTGCTTTCCTTCAGCCCATAAGCCTGACTGGGGAGTGGAATGCCTTCCCACTTGGATAAACTATCTGAATGTAGCAACCTGAAACTTTTTCAGTTTGCTCCAACATCTCAGTTGTGATATTTCCTCATCAGCTTCATCTTGTCCTTAGGAACAGGTCCAAAATCAACAGTGGTGAAGACTTACACTGAAATATAACTTGCCTTCTGAAAAATAACCTTGTCTTCCTTTAGTTGCTTCCTTTGGACCCTGGTGCTCTGACAGTCCTGAGGATTCTTTCCTATGACTATGACTTCTGACAGACCTAAGAAAGCCTCTTTTTATCTGTAGTCTGTTTTTTTTTCAGTTCGATCCCTTTGAAGCCTATGTTGATCCTTCTGATTTCCTGCTGATTTATCACCTACCATAATTTATAATCCTGTTTATTGCTCTCAGTAGGGTCAGATTTCTAAATGTTGAAGGACTGGTTCAAATTACCTCTTAAATCTTGGGACTTGGCATTCCTCTGCCCTGCCTGGTTCTCTTGTATTCAATCCCATGCATATCTTCTGACACTAAGTAACTATTTTGAGTAGATGACTTTCTAGGGATTTTATTTTAATTTTAAAACCTTTTAAACTAACGCGTTCATCCTATTTTTTAATATTTACCAGAACCTTGTCATTTCCCAGTGTTTAATTTTTCCCTTTGTGAGTTCAATTATATGCTCGTCCCTAATTATTTAATATTCAGCTACTGTAGTTTTCTTTGAATTAACTCCTGTGTGTTAATTAAGATTGAATGAAGATTAACCTTCCCTCTGATGTGCAAGCTCTTGGCCTAGTTACTCTGAGACCCAGCACTCCCATCCAAGAAACTGTGTCTCTCAGGCTGGTGCAAGCTGTCCAAGCTGTGGGTGGGCTACTCAACTCCCCTGCCACTGCCTCTTTCCTGCTCCTGGGCTCATTTCTCTCTGCAGTTGCTTGCCTTCCTTTTCATCTTCACATGTGTATTTTTGCTGTGATCTAGCTATCAGTTTGGCAATGTCATTTTTCTTGGCATTCACGGTGACATAAGTTTGCTCTTTCTCTCCAAAGGCCGTGCATATCTGCATTTTGCTCAGGTTGACAATTTGTCAGCAGCACTATTGAGTTGTGTCTGCATCATCCACAACTACTAATTCCCCTTCTGGCTGAGGAGGACCATAGACCTTGGGCAGCAAGGGCACTTTGGCCATGGTGTGCTGCTGGGCAGGAGGAAACCCTGGCGTCCCCTTGTGGGAAAAGTTTCCATTTCCCACCTCAGTCTTGCAGAAGTGAGGAGACCCTGCACCCCAGGAGGATCTTTGTGGAGGTGTCCTGCCATGGCACGGGGGCGAGGAAGGACAACGACTCAACTCACAGCATTTCACTTGGAAAACTAAGAGTTCTTCAGGGAAACAGTTCACTGTGTCAGTGGTCTTGGGGCTGGCAGGGCTGGTGTGCCTCTTCAGTTCCAAGCAGATATATGTCTCATTAAGAGGAGAATACAGGCAACTATTAATACATTTCTTTTGAAGAGTTCTCATTTGGAGAGTTAATCTCATTAAACCCAACCGCAGCAGCCTGAGCAGTCACAAATGACTGCTCAAGAGGCTGCCACAATGAGGCAAAGCCTTCTCCCTGCTCAGCTCCCAGCAGCGTGGCCTCACCACCGCGCACTGTCTGTTACGTACTGCTGGCAACACACGTCCATTTGTCTTTGGCAGGAACACGTTGCACACCGTTCAGCACTCATCAGGAGATGTGCTGGGTGCATGGACACACAAAACGCTCCCGGTGTCAGGTTACATGTTACACAGCTGTTTAAATTGTTGGGAGGCTTTCCCTCCGTGGTTCTTTTATATGGTTTATATGGTGTGAAGGGAGCCTTACTCTTGAAGGGACTTAAAGACCTTGGCCCGGTTTGACTGTGGTCTTTAAAGATCCCATGACACTTTTCGAGAGAGCTGGGGTATTAATCTTGTTGTGCTGCTTAAATTTCAACAGAGAGAATTATATTTTGCTTTTCTATCCTTTCTCTTCTCTGTTCTGCTTTGTAGATTTAGGCATTATTAATACCTTTTATAGCATTTTAAATGTTCACTGTGTGTGGCGCTGTGAATGGAAATCTGAGTGGTTAAGCTCAAAGAAAAATCCTGATTGTGAACAGTGTCTGTGCTGGATGAAGATTGTGGTAACAGGCAAGAGGCAGCGCTGGAAACTAATATATGGGCATTGTGAATACTGAGTAAAAAATACGTCAAGTTACAGTGCTGTTAAGTACATAAAATATTTTTTAATTCTGATATGATTTGCAAAATACTTTTTTATTGGAAAAAATTTATATTTTCTTCAAAAACATGTTTCTTTGACACTATGATGGAGTTCAGAGGCTAAGAGACCTCACATCTGATATAAACACAGAATACCATGACTAGACGTCATAAACCAACTTGATTTATATTAGTGTAAATAAAAGCAGAATCTGTCCTGCAGCAGCACTCACATGACAGAGTGTATTAGCTGGTCTGTTGCCTCACACTAGCAACATTAGAAACATTGAAACGTTAAATTTGTGGAAATCATCTGGCTTTGCATAACAGGTACATAATATCCATTAAAGAAGAGGTCACGAAGTGAGAGGAAATGAAATGGAAAGACTTCAGAAATGGAGAAAGGAAAATGGGCAATGAGAAAAAAATAGCCTCAAAGACAGGATTTTAAAACCCTCAATTAATTTCTAAAAGCAGTCATAGGACATGCCTGATGGTTTTCTAGAGTAAATAACAACTGTAATTAAGTTATTGAGGACAGAAAGTCCATCAACACCACAGGCTATGTCTGTCCCTAAAATGGGCTTTCTACCAGAAGTGATGGTGCCTTCCAGACCACACTGTAGTTCCTGTCTACACCAGTCCTAACAGCTACATTGTGCTCCAAACATTATGTCCTAGAGGATGCTCTTTTCCAGGCATGCCAGCCAGTGAGCCATGAGCTGCCTACCACCCACCTCTCCTGCCCCATGGCTCCCCAGCACAGGCTCCACCCCTGTCCAGACTCTGCTCAGCCCCATTGCCCCCTCCCCATTGCCTCCTGCATGGCTGAGTTTGGGGAGCAGCATGTTGCACCTCCCTTTGCTACAGCAGACAGAGAAGGGGAGTATGGGAGCTGCATTTGGGCAGAAGTCTGTTTGCCAAGCCACAGTGTGTGGGGACTCAAATACACTGAGCACAGCCACCAGCACAAAGTTCCTTTCTAAAAGCACCAGCAAAGAGCCTTAAATTCGAACCGCATGTTCCCCCTTCCTCAGGAGAGACCGTGGCAGGAGCAGGGAGGTGGAATGTCAGAAATGTTATTGCTTTTTGTCTAATAAGCAATAAATGAATGTTACTATTTCTCTTAAATGATAACCCCCATGCTAGCTTTCAGACCTGCTGCAGACTGAGATAACCAGTGTATTAGATAATGTTGTGTCATGGGGAAATATATGACTTCCTGAGGTTCACACTGCCAAATCACACCCCATCACTATTGCTCGAAAGTTGCCTGAATGTTGTAACTTTAATAGATGACACCAGGAAGCTATGCTAAAGTGCTGTAGTCAAATACCTTCAAGTATCAGTAATAACACAGAGGGGCCATTCTGATTTAACAGAAGCTGGAATTAAGTTTGGAGCTGTACATCCTGGTTTCTTTTTGATTTTACATGGGCCATGACATATACCGATAGCTTCTGCTCTTCCAGGTTGCCTGGAGGAAGTCTTCAATCTAGTCAGTGGGTTAAAAATCTAATATGATGCCATCACAGGGAAACCAAAAGCTTTTAGATGAGGGAAAGCTTCTTCGCTTACACTTGGGCATGGGTTTGAGACAAAAGGATGCTATTCAGTTGTAATCTAAACACATGAGACAAACAATTTTTCAAATACTTGTCCTACCGATCAGAGATAACACTCACATGGTTAGCTCAGCCTGACATGGGATCAGGGAACAGAGCTGTGCACGCAGCTTCAAGACCATAATTTCCTGCAGGAACCAGACAAAATCTAGAGAAACCAATATAGATACACTTGTTCCCAACTTTTGGTTTGCAGCTCCAGTTTCCCGATGTGCATGTCTGATATGTGACAAGAGTACACAATTGATGGCACCTAATGGAGGGGAATAGGTTTGCGGTGATCTTATTTGTCTAAAAGACAGCATTTCCACTCAGGGGAAAGAGAGACAATGTCGGGTCCCAAGGACTCAAAAGGAAATAAGAGATTATTCCAATGTTTAGGAAACTTCTCTAGTTCACAGGAAAGATTTCACAACTATAAAGCTGACACCTTCTTTGAGTCTTGCAAAGCTAATAAGCCTTTCCTCTGCACACATGGGCCGACTCCCACTAAGGCACAAGCCCAGCTTGCCAGGGCAAGAAGGGCTGCTCTGGGTCCCCCACCAGGAGCCCTGGAGCCTGTGGGGGTGGTGATCAGCAAGGCATCCTAAAATTTAATGTTCCACTGCCAATGGACATACCCAGAGACAGTGGTCATATAACAGCATCTGAGCTAAAATCAGTACTGAGATTTTCCATGTGACATGCCATTCACACCCTTCTCCCCCAAATGGGGCAATTTGAAGCTGTCAGGTTGTTCCCTTTTGGAACCAGGCATTCGCCATTGAACCTTATCCCACCCTATGAAGGCACAGCAGTACTCCTGCCACCCATCACTGAAAGAAGTCCCTTCCCCAGGTGTAAACATTGATGGGACCCTTCCCTTGGCAGGGCCTGCAATCCAGGACAGGTCTGCTTCTGGGCTTGACATGCTGGACACATGCCTTGCAACAATTAAAAAAGCAAACCCATATCACCCTGGATACTTCTGTCCAGTTTTTCCTTTAGTTTATTCTAACAATTCAGACATTAATGACTCCCCCAGTGTCTCCTGCAGGAGTTAGAAGACAACTTTTGAAGCATATTCAAGCTGTGCATTCAGTCTTTCCAGTCTTTGTATCATTCAGTTTTGCTAAATCTATTTTCAACTAAATGTTTAATGCTATTAATTTTCATTTTCTTGCAAGCACTGCAGACAGATACAGCTGTGTGTTTGTCACCTTTCCATCATACACAAGCCAGGGATTATAAAAAATTTATTATCATACATTTTGCAAAACACAGTTAATTTCTGCATCTCTCCAAACCCAAAACATTAATCCACAGTTGCGCTTTAGAAAACCTGATTTGTGCACTTTACTGCATTTGCAAAACGTTGCTGCAAATGAATATGGATGAAATGTAACTGGGAGGAGAAAATGGGCACTTGCATGTCCTGCCTCTTCTGCATACATACAAACACACACAAATGCAGAATTAGGAAACTGAGGAGCCAATTTTCTGTTAAATAGTTTCATTTGCATTTCCTTTAGCCCTTGAGAATGCTGATAGAAATTCTACAATGTCTTTGTACAAGAAAAATTAAGATGAAAATTATGGTACACCCCAACTTACTCATACTCCAAATACCAATATTATTAGGTATTCTTTTGCATACCCTGTGCTTTGTAACCAAAGAAGATAGCTGGACTTTTTGAGTCCTGAAAGCCTTTTGATATCTGCTGCCAGTTGTAGCAGCGCTAATGCAAAATAATTCTATTATGTGTTTGTTTCACATTTGCTCCATAACATGGTCATGCTTAGTCCTGCTAGAATTTAATTGATATTGGCAGAGCATTTACTGCACAAGGCTGTACACCAGCACAAGCAAGTTAAACAATGAACTTTGCATATCAGAGGCCTGGGAAGGGCTCACATAGTCAAATAATGAAAAAGTGTCCAAACAACTAGTGACAGGAATCCTTATCTATATTAAGGTTTCTCTATCTGATGGAAATGAAGGAACTCTTTGAGATTTTACACAGCAAAAGACTCTCAGATTCCTGTAAAACTACCTTGCAGAGCTCACTGCAGCCTCAGCACAGGCTGGTGCTGCTGGGGTGAAAGTTACCTGGCTGCACCTGTCCTGGGACATATTTAGGGTTTCTAGCTTTGTGGAGTAGCTTCGTATCACTTTTTTTCCCTTTCCCTTCAAACCTCTCCTTTTCTTCATGCAGAGAACCACATTTTCACACTTGTTTCAGTCCATTATATTGTACATTTCCATTTGCTTTTGGCTTAAAGTGAAAACCAGTTGTAAAGCAATGCCCTTCACCTCCCCCAGTGTGGTCTATATTTGTTTGATACATAGAACAAATCCTTGGATGTTAAAGACCCTTGGGCACTGCGGTTAGAAATAAAACTTGGCACACAGTTTATTTGGTTCACAGTCATCATCCCCCAACACCATGCTCAGCAACGAGCCTTGAGGACCAGTATTTTTGCCTCTCTGGCACTGGCCCAACCTGTTGGGCAGCAACATTGCATCGACAGTGATCAAATGAGCTGTGGCTTGGTAACATGTTCACTGCTGTCTGCAGCTCAGGTGAAAATGTCAGCCAGAGCAGAGATGTTGGGTCAGAGATATTAGGTGCTGCAGGGGAAGTGGGCCATCTGACCAGCCAAAACCTACATGGTAAGGGAAGAACCCCCTCTTCAGATATCCAGCACTCCAGCTGTGCTCCAGCAGTCTTCTTGTGGGACTGAGACAGGTGGTATTTTAGGCTTGCCTTTACTAATTCATGACAAGGTCCTGTAGGTAGTGATTTGTCTTTCTGTCTCTGTTTGTCTATCTCTGCATGACCAAAACACCTACTTTGGCCAACCCTTCCCTACCTTGCAACTCTGGTAAGGGTTCTGCAGTTCAGATGCTCAGAGGGTGTTGTAGGTTTACCAGCCCCGCCTGGGGTTGAAAAATAGTTAATTCCAGGTAGATTTCTGGAGCAAAGCCAATCACGAGTTTTAGTAACGCCTCTGTGAATGACATATTTAAGAAAATGGAAAAGAAGCCTGTGGCGCAGAAGAAATTCCAGCCCAGAGGAGAGCGGAGGAGAACAAGAGACAGCAATGTAGCCTCCAAGGTCAGTGTAGCAGGAGATGGGAGGAGAGGCCCCAGGGGGGCCCCCTCTCCCCCTCCAGCAGGGGAAAATACTTAAAAACTAAAACCCCTGCCACCTGTGCAAGATTATTTGGAGTGAGGAGACCCTCCTGCAGGTCATGAAGGAGCTGGTGCTGGAGCAGAGGAGTGCACGGAGGAAGCTGTAACTCCGTGGGAGGCCTAAAATGAAACAGAGTCTTGCTGGAGACCTGTGGCCCTTGGAGAGAGAAACCTACGCTGGAGCAAGTGTCCCGGGTAGGACTTGTGATCCCAGTGAGGGATTTATGCTGTGTAATTCATTTGTGACCCTAAAGGACAGCAGAGTATGGAAGAACTGTTGTCCGAGGGTAGACTCACGTTGGAGAAGCTCATCCAAGGCTGTCTCCCGTGAGAAGGGACCCCACAAGAAACAGGGGATGGACTCGATGCCATTATCCCCTGTAACAGGGGTGAAGACCCTGGTGCAGCAAGTTGTCCCCTTGCAGTCCATGGAGGACCTCACAGGGCCCGAGTACCCCCCAGCCTCCAGTCCCGGCCCGGCAGGGAGGAGCAGGGACAGTCCTGAGGTCGACGTGCAGCAGAGAGAGAGAGAGAGAGATTTCCAGCTACGGCCGATCAAAGTTGTCGCTCTAGAGATAACAGAAGAAAACTTCCAAGTGCTGCAACTTTGATTTAGAGGAACTGTAAACCCTGAAAGTAGAGAAGAGACTTTTCTCCTTCTGGACTGATAGAGGGGGGAGGGATAATTTTGTGCATACATGGAATTTTCTTCATAAGAAAACCTAGTTAGAATTGTTGTATATATTATTCTTTAGTTTTTATCCTGCTAATAATAAATTTAATATTATTCCCCCACGTCAAGTCTCTTTTGTCTGTACAAAACTTCTCTCATCTTATAGCAATTGTGTAAAAGGTTTGAAAAAAATTAGTCCAGAGTAAACCCACGACAGAGGGCTTGATGATGAAAAGCCATTAGTGTTACTCAACCTTCTTCCAGGCTTGGCTGACCGGGTAACCTGAAGGGAGCAGGAAGTTACAGAGGGCTTTAAAGCTTTGGCTAATATGTGATGGGCCTTCTGGGTTATTTTTTGCTATGTTTGTTTTAAAAGCCCACATAGGAGTTATCTGGTGCCTGCCCCACCTGAGACAGTAGGGTGGTGGGAAGGAGCAAAGACTGCACTGCCCAGCACCCTTCTTCCACCTTCCCTTGCCATTGCTTGTCCTTTCCCCCATTCCACTCCTTTACAGGCTCCTGCTGGGAGGCATTATCACACATTGTTCTTCCACTGAGACATTAAGAGCCTTTCTTTTAATTTACCACATGCAAAATCAGGCTCAAGATCTTTTATTTTGCTTCACAAGATCTATTGTAAAACAGGGTTAGATATGGTCACAAAATAACTGCATCAGAAATAAGTTATGACTTAAAGGCATCTTTTTACTAGAACACCTGTCTTAGGGATTTGCCATAGCTCAGGGTGAACTGCCCTTCCTGACCCACACCAGCTTCAGGCCATCAATATTACTGCTTTCCCTCTGTGGACTGCAGCATTTCTGCTTTCAGGTTGCATCAAACCTTTCAGTTAAGCTTCAAATCCACTGCTAAGCTTTAGGGCCATTTTCAAAAATCACTTGAGCACCTGGGAACCTGAGAACTTAACTCTGATCATGGTCTTACTATTTTTATCTCTACATATTCTTGATGAATTTTCAACCTTTGCACCCACTTGTTAAGACAGGAGGAACATCCAAGCTCGAGATTCAGAGCTGCATCTCAGAAGCAGAGATTTTCAATAACCAGTCTTAAGCTAGTAATTGCAGCAAACCTCCTAAAGGCTGAGTATAGTTATACTGATAGCAGAGTGCTAAAAATGGACTGTTTCACTGTACTACCAGCTGAACTAAGGTTTCCCGACTGAACTCTGCTCCTGTAAAAGCTTTTACTGACATAAATGTATATAAGGAAAGAGAAATCAAGACCATAGGAGATGCAATTATATCAGAGAAATCCACAGTTCTTAGGGATTTTAGGCATGTAATCTCTTTCAAAACAAATGAAAATTAAAGGTGCTTAGATGCCTACCACTTACAGATTTAGAAGCTTGCACACCTTTAAGGAGCTGGTTCTTATTTTTGATCTCTTCTTGCTTTCACTTAAGGACAACACGACTGAAGTGGTGCTGAAGATTTTGCTGTAACCTCTCTGTAAGATGGTGAAAAGCTGTGTGCTGTTTCTGGCATCAGCTGCTGAGCATCTGGCCTTGGATTGAAAACACTGTTAGGATCATAGTCATCAGTGCTACCTAGTTCATTGAGATGAAAGAAACTGAATAACACTCACAGTCTGTACAAACTAAAACAAGGAAATCTTCAGGAAGAGATGCAGCAACCCCATTCAGAGATCTGAGCAGTTTTTTCTGAATTACCATCACAGAGAGTGCACCAGGGGACATGTTCAGGGCCATTCCCAGTCCCACTGGGAGAGCATGAGCCCAGATGGAAAAGGGACAAAGCATCCTGCCGTATCCATGTCCCCACACCCAGGCTCTCTGTCTATCCCTTAGCACGTGAAGCCTTGCAGGGTGACAGCCCAGAGACACCCCAAGTGCCACATGACCATGCTTGGAGTGGCCCTTCTGCACGGATTGATGCCCCATGCCATGTGTGGAGCATGGCTTCCTGCAGGGGCAGCCACTGCAAGCACATTCCAGAATTTGCACAGAATCTGCTACGTGGCTCAGGCTGCTGCCTCCTCTCCGTCCAATAGGGCAGGACCAAGGGTGGTTGTTTAGAAAGTGTTAATAGCAGCTCCCATACTTCTCCAAACAAATCCTATGCAGGCAGAATACTGCACTTCAGAGGAGACTGCTCCTTGCTGCTCTTCCTCACATAGCAACCCCAATTTAGGGCTGCAGCTGGACTGGGAGGCAGTTATACACTTCTCATCATATTGTACGAGACAGGGATAGACTGTAAAGATGACTCACACATGGGTGTGAATGATTACACATGGCATATAGCATCAAACAATTCTTGGTGCTGCTGGTGTGCAGACCTGCTGCAACAGGCAGCGAGAGCTGTGACATGCTTGCTGGAAAACCAGAGATGCAAGCATAAGAGGTGCACAGCCTCACTGACTGGTGGGCAGAGATTATAATTTATGATGTGTAAGGTACTGGAAGGAGCTTTAGCTACTGAGAAAAGGATGGTGGATGCCTTAGCATCCCCATGGATGCAAATGGGGTTGGAACTGTTGGAGCCCTAAAAGGGGATGGGAATCAGTCTTCCTGGGAGGGATGGGGATGCTCCTACAGCCCACCACAGTCAACTGCCTGGCTGGAGACTGTGGAGAACAAAGGCGGGATGGCACCCAGGGCTTGAGAAAAACTCAGTGTTGGAAAACCCCGCCCCTTCTTTGCTGGGAAAGAAGCAGCAGGATTGTTTTGGGGCCAGGGGCAGGTTGCTGCTTCAGGCCGCTGCCTGCTTTGCCTCACTAGCACTAGCTTTAGAGGAGCTTGTCTGATGAAAGCATCCATTTTTACAGATTTCCTAAAAGGAAAAGTTTATTGCGATTTTGCATAACTGACAGTGTTATCTGAGAGGATAATTGTTGGGTGTAATAGCAAACATTCCTGTTCTCCACATAGCCAGCAGGTTTTGGGAATGAATGGGGAATTCTTGTTTGTGCAGTTATCCCTGATGGGTTCCAAATTCTTCCCTGAGATAGGGCTTGCTGCATGCTGCACCATCTTGGGACTCCTGTATCTTTCAAACTCATCCCACATTTCAAGTCTCAATGAAAGATCAGCGAGCCCACAAGACAGCAGTCATGATCCTTACCCTCTCCTGTGTTTTCTTTTTAACCAATTATTTAATTGGTTGTGGTGAGGACCACTGTATAGAAGAGCCTAGAGACCACACCAGGTGTGACCTACAACACAGTCAACATGGGCTTTTTTTCTAAACACTCAGGTGGTTCTTCAGTTCTTCTCTCAGCCCTTGCTACCTCTGTAGGCACAACTAAGGGATGCACTTTGCTACCGTCATGTCGATTCCAAAACTGGTCCTGCCTGGGTGAAAGCAGTGTCAGGAAGGAAGGTAAATTAAAGGCAGCAGTGGAACAACACAACAGGCCTATGCACTAGCAGTCCCAGTGTGTGTCAGGTTGCTTCAGACAAAGTCTTCCAGACAAGCAGAAGATTCCCACTCCTCTGCCATTGTGTAATGGGTGCAAGCGACACACTACTGTGGCAGTGATAGCGGGCTTTGGGATGCAGAGTATGGTATATGATATGTGTTGGTATGGGCTTTGGGACAAGGACTCACTTGCATGTTTGTTTGTGACTATGAAGACATGTTTGGTATGTGTGTGTGGGAGACACTCTGTGGGATGAACTTTGTTTTTCTAAGGGTTCATGTTCAGTTGCCATTGTGTCCTGATGGTTTTCACAGAATTGCTGCAGACTTCTCTTTGTTGCCTGCAGCCTTGGGTGGGTGTCGCCAGCTTGCCAGGCTGGCTCACCTGGTTGTTATTTTTTTCCACAAGCCACTTTTTTCCCTTGTATCTTTGCAAAAGCTGGATGGGAGTGTGAACTTCCGGCTTCTTGCTTGATAGGGCTATAAAAATTGCTTTGTTCCCTTCCCAGTAAAAAGGAGCATGGGCAGGCTCCTTGCCAAGTGCTTGGGAGAACAAGCAATAAGTGCTACAAAAAGTGTTCGTGCGTGGCAGCTTCATATCTTCACCAGCACGTATAAATACTGTCCTAAATTTTCACCTCTACAGCTGCCTGCACGGCTGATGCAGGACACTTGGAAATGTAAAGACCTCTGGACAAGTGCTTTGGCTCTGCAAAGTTTCTGCAGCCTTCAGCTTACCTGGGTAAGCAACCAAGCAACTAGAGTCCAGCGTGATCCCCTGCATGGCTGTGTGGGTCTGTAGGGTCCATCTGTACATAGGGCTGTGGGAAGAGAAGGTGCATCCCATGCTCAACAGGAGTAAAGACTGCGAGCAAGTGGAACACAAAGACCTACCGGAGAGAGAGGTTGCAAAAACTTCCCCTGTTCTCCGAATATGTGTTATGTTTGCTCAGGGAGTAGTTATTGCCTTTTTCTTGTGTGTTGTCTCTGTCAATCTTGTTTTAATTTCTCTTTATCCTTAACACAGTGAAGAAAGACTTCATTGTGCTGTGTTTACTGTGCTGGGTACCTGCTTCAGTGAGTAAAGGCACGGATTTTGTAACTCCAGGACAAGTAAGCAGCTACTCAATCAGTATGAGCAACGGAAGAGAGAGATACAACAAACCTGTTGGTGGGGATTTGAGCTTAAGAGAAGGGAAGGAACAGGTACTCTGTCAGTAGTTTGAAAGGGGAAGATGCCATCTTCTTTGGGCCACAAAACATAAAGATCTCAAGGGATGGGAAATGCAAAAAAACCCATATATTTTTCAGGTAGGGTGTCTGTGATTTTCTGTGACCATTTGTGGTAATGTGTGTGAATATGCACGTCACTCTCAATAATACAATTTCACAAGAAAACTGTTCTGGTAATGTGTTCCTCCAAAACCAGGCAGTAACAGCTTCAGGAGGCTCAGGAGCTGCCTCCAACAACCATCTCAGCACAGCATCTTCTGCATCAAGTGGGAGATGGTGGAGGCAGGCAGAGGTGCTCCAGCCCCCAGCGGTGTGTCCGGACGGCCCCAGGGAGGATGTATGCTTCCCAAGCCACCCACCTCCAGCACTTGCGTAAAGAATGAGTGGGTGGTCAGGGTGTGACATCACAACACAGCATCTGCTTGGGTCCTTACACTGCTCCAAAACACCACAGGCTATAAAGCACAGTGAAAGCTTGAAGCCATCACCCGGGGTTTTATCCCTGAAGCCTCATGGGAAATCAAGCTCTCATTCCAGAATCAGACCTTGTAACATGTGAGGTGACAAACATTGAAATGAGTCTCGGATCTGAAGCTCTTCTTTTTCTTGTTGACAGCATTCAAATATCCCTGGGTTTAGGCCAACTTTTTGTTGTTGGGTTTTTTTGGGGGGTTTCGTGGGGGTTTTTTTTGAACACTTTTTGTTGTAAATACATCTCTGCAATTGTTTCTGAAAGATTTCAAACAGAAATTTCTTATGTGATTTTGGCAGAAGACAACTGATTTTTAAAATTACCCTTCAAGCCAACCACTGAAAAAAAGCAGAAAGAGAAGACAAAACTGAGTCCTTCTCACATAAACAGGCATGAAGTTGCCACTTATGCTGTCGTTCATTGTTCTTATGTGAGCCCAGTATGTTCCAGCAGCACCGTCAACCCAAGTGTTATTTGATTAGGAAGCTTGAATTGAGTGGCTACTACTTAAAAAGTAGACTACTAGACCAAAATAAGGGATTCTAATTAAGGCAATTCCTTACGAGGAACAGTAAAGGGCATCAGGAACATGAGCTGTTTAGTGGATTAGCTCCTGATGGGAGTCAGATCTTTGAAGAGGTCCCCTGGTCTGCCATGCAGGCAGAGAGTTTCGGCAAAGGAGTCCTGGCCACACGTGTTGCTGTTCTTACTGTCTCACATGCAGCACAGGCAAGTCTGGTCTTGAGAGAAGCCCTACAGTAGCTTACACAATGCCATGTAGACATAGTCACGATGTCCCAGAAGGGAGCAGCAGTGCAGACAGAAGAGTCCTCTTTAACAGGAGCAACAAAAACTGCTGGCATGAACAAATAGGGCTTCTTTCAGGCATGTGAACATAGAGGATTTCATAAATGTCACAGTCTGCATGAGGAAGGGTAAAAAAATTGTATCATGGTTTACAGGACACAGTGATTTGTTGTCAGTGGTAGCTAGGCAGTGGTGTGCTAACAGGAGATGAATAGATAGTCCTCTGACTCATTGTTAGTGCCTATGGGCAGTTGCTGCTTGGTGGGGAGAAGATGAAGAGTGGAAGATTAGTGTAAAGGTGTCAGAGGTACACATTGTTCCAGGCACAGCAAATTGAATGCCACTTCCTTGGGGATCTGCATTCTCTGTCCCTTTCTTCCTCCCCTTGCATCACAGCAAATCTAGCACCCATCTTCAAGTGCCAGTGACTACACGCTGCTACAAGACTTTCAATTCCTCCAGCAACTCCTAGATTCCTCACTCCTTTCACACCCTTATCCTCTCCCTGTACCAACTGCTTCTAAGATCCCTCCATTGTGACCTGGAGAGAAAGTAGAACATATTTTGCTGTTTAGTGCTATAAAGGTTAGATAAAATAATTGCTCCACTTTACAGAAGCTTTCCTCTCAGAAAGGCCACTAATTTGGGTCTCCTTCCTCTCTCAGGAGCTGCCTGTTATCCCAAGACCTGCAGGATCTTTGAGATTTCTACCTCAGTGTCAAATTTGGTGGAATCCAGTCAACCCAGTTAAATCTTTGAAGAAGGGGCTGACAGACACAGAGAGAGAGCACAATCTCATAAATGAAGTTATCCTAGGAAATCCATTTACAAAAGAGCTCACTGCTAGTAATAAAATGAAGAGCCTGGTTTCATTTGCAAAGAATTTGCAATCTGGCTTTTGCGGTTTTCTGCAGGGAAGACTGATAAAGGTTTGAATTCCAAGCAGGGGTGTAGGCAGAATAAAAGAACTAGTCTCCTCCTTTAAATGATGGGAAACATCAAACTGATTAGCCCAAAAGACTTGTACAAGGAAACAATTTTCATATCTGTGCTCACATAATAATGATACAGTCCATTCTTGCAGTATGCATCAGCCGAGGATCTCAAAGTGCCTTGGAGCATATTGAGCACTCCTACCTCCACCAAAAATGCACCATCTTTGGAGTGATATGCAATAGCTGCTTTGCACAAGAGCTGGCAGGAAATGTGGAAGACATCCATATTGCATCTTTCCTAAAAGGGGATTGATCAATATGCCAAAGGTAATCTGTTGTACAGTCAAGAGAAAGGCTTTAGACATGATTGTTACACTTTGTGGGTTACCTCTCTTGACCCAGCTAGATATGCCTACGCATCATTTAGACTGAATACAGAGCAATCCCATGGTACCCATGAGGGTTTGGCAATGTCATGTCACCAGATGGCAGAATTGAGGACTGAAAGCTAGGATTTGTTGGTGGAGACCAAAAGTTTGTCTCCCAGGATGGCTGTTTCATCACCCATGGGACGTGAGTTGCTGATGTCAGTGCAGTTCTCAGAGAATAAGTGATCAAATTACCAAAGCTGTCACCAAGGTCCGTACAATTAGCTTGCTAGCTGGTTGCTTCAGAAATTAGCCCAAGGGTTGTGTTGAGTCTTTTCCCACTTACAATCTCATTGGTTTAAATCTAAGCCAGACCAAAACTTGGAGACTCATGGAGGGTGGTTGTCCCTGTACCATTAGGAAATGACTGCTGAAAGAATTTGGAAGTGCAATGACAGGCAGCCACCAGTGCTGATTTTCATCAGTCCAACCTCAGCCTTGCTCCCGTTACCTCTGAGCAGTCACATCTCATGATCTCTGTGTGTGATTCTCACAGCTACCTTCTGCCTCATGCTGACCCACTCAGAGTCCCCTCCCACACGCCTAGTGCAGGGCTGCCATCTGCCCAGCTTGGGCCCATGCTGGTGCCAGACACAGCCTCTTCTGTCACACCCACCCTGGAGAACTGCAGACAGACATGGAACAGGCCTGCCCCAAGGCAAGGCTCATGCTCCAGCACAGTCCTCAGCCTCAGCATTTAGGTACCAGTGCTCCTGCCCTACATGATACAGTACCCCATATGCACCCAACTGACGTCTACAGCTACTTTCAGTGGCAGTTGTAATCAGCGTGTTTTTTCCAAAAATAAGCACACACAGGGCTCTTCATATACTCATAGGTCTCCTTTGATTATGCTTTTGCAAGAGAATTTTGCTCTTACCGCTCAGGAAAGCTTCTTATAATAGCTTAATTTCATACTCGTGACTGTGGCACATGAGAGGTAGCCTCCACAATAGATCACAATAACTTTGCAAACCTCCTTTTGTCTCCATCAAAGGCCTTCTTTCCCTTTGTCACCAGCATATGTTGATGATTATCTAAATAGAGCTGAGATCTATCTATATACCTTACAGCATTCATGCTTTAATAGGCACTTAGGTTTCCATTTGTTTACTTTGTTTACTTTATTTTCTACCCCTGGTTTCCAAATTCCTCTAAGCTCCTGGGTATGCTCTTCTAAAATTTATCCCAATTCATAGTGTCACACATAAGCTTCCGTATTACCAAAATAATATCTGCAGTTGCTACTCCAATGGCCCCTCAAGCACTCAGTGCTTGAAGTGTTTGCAAATGGTCTTCTTTATTCTGTGTCCAGTTTAAACTGCTTGCTCATAGAAACTAAAAGAATTTCCGAGTGTCTCTGCCTGGGAAAGCTGGCCTTCAAAACTATAGTCTGCTATGCCGTTAGGCTGTTCATTAAGACCTTTGCATTGTTAGTACACTGAGAATGGAGTCCTACGGGAAGCAAGAGAGCTCAGAATCTCCCTGTGTTCAAAAGAGGGTCCCCATGGTCTAATTCAAGCTCTTCTATCACGTTTCAGCTCTCTGATTCTCACTTGCAGGTACCAAAGCTCAAGGCTGGGTCCACAATAGATAGTCAGCAACTGTAGAACACAGGGGAAAGAGGTCAGGGCAAGACTTGGAGACCACTCAGATGTAATGGTGCAAACTGATACCCAAAATGAAACTTCCATACCAGGAGAACTGGAAGAACAAGTACTAAACGTAACCCTTGCTGGCAGACATCGAGGTGTGTGAGTCAGGGTTGCCCGCAAGGACACTGGCAAGTCAACATGCAGATGCCTATGGTCCTGTTCATGCGTTTAGTAAAGAACGGATCTCAGCTCCTTTTTCAAAGGAACAATAAATTTGCTAATAATATTTCTTTTAAAAATGAGAATTGGAGTGGCACAGGTAGTGATGCAATGACATGAAAACCATCAGCTGTGACAAATTCCTCTGCTGCAGACAGTCCACTGATGAAAAGCTCTCCTTGTAGATAAATTCCTTTATCGACCCCTGACACTCACATGGTGGCCTTTTTCCCCCACTGTCATTTTATACATGGGCCCATAACATTCTTCCCCTCCTTAACAGTGCCCTCTGTCTCATGTTGAAAACACCTACACATAAAGTGGACTTATCATCAAGCTTTGGGGCTCTTTGGAATCACTACAACAAATTACAAATGATTTGATCTGATGGTATGAAATTAATGATGTCTGCAAACAGCATGGTGTACTAGCCTGTTTGCTGCATTAGTCAGACACATGCTTCAGTTCAGCAAACCGCTGCCAAAAATTTTGACCACACCCAAACAGAAACATGAAAATATTCCTCCCAGGAAAAGAGAAGGCTTTTTTTAGTTAATTTTTGAATTGAGATGGTGGCCAGATAACTGGATTTGACATAAAAAGTGAAAAAGGGAAGCTGTATAGTCCTCCTTCCTCACAAACAAATGATCGAGCATTCAAAGAGTTTTTTAATTACTGGGCTATTAAAAAAATGTAGACAAATGCTGGATGTGTGTGAGCATATACAAGTGCATGTGTGAATTTAGGGGTAAAAGTGTGCATAGACTCCAGACAAGCACACTGCAGATCATTAATATCCCCCTGGAGGGTTTCAGAATATATGAATGTAAAAAAACCCCACAGACCTGGC
The DNA here is from genome assembly GCA_013399855.1 of Oxyruncus cristatus. NCBI lineage: Eukaryota > Metazoa > Chordata > Aves > Passeriformes > Cotingidae > Oxyruncus > Oxyruncus cristatus. The sequence continues at coordinate 423,088 of VXAY01004464.1, forward strand.
ACACTGGCACAGACCTGGCCAACCTGGTGTCCCAACTCAGAGTGCTTAGGAAACAATATAAGAAAGAAAGCAAATACAGAGCAATCCTACAGTTCCCACAGTCAAATAGGCACTGTGGATACTTTCTAAGCTGGAGGCTACATCTGGAGCCCAGTTTTTAATAGCTGCAAAGATGCTTACTGCTCAGGTGGTCTCTCTCTGCACACTGGGGAGGTTGGCCTTGTAAACAGAGCAGAGGAACAGCCCCAGGGACTGCTCTGGGCTGATGCAGAAACAGCTACCACCTGCTCCTGCTCCTCCAGGGAGCCCCAGCTTCAGGGCCTAATCAGTTCTGGGTTCCTTTGCTGAGAGAGCCAACAAAAGTTATTATCATTAATACAAATTGTGGCGATGGACTCCCTAATTCTGTTCAGAGAGGTTATTATACAGCTATTACACTGCAACAAAATGTGGCCACTACTGATCTGGGCTGGTTTGAATTAATGACCCAGAAATGAAAGACTCTATATCCTATTAACAGTCTGCCAAGCAATGCCAGAGCCCATTACTTCGGTTTATTTGTAACCCGTCAGGAAGGACCCAATGCAAACCCAGATCTGGAGTTGATCCAGAGCAACTCCAAAAGGCATCCCTATACTCCCTCTCACATTGCAAAGTAACAACTGCCTGGATTCATCCAGCAGTGGGGAAATATTCATTTTCATGGGGTGTAATTCACCCAGATGCATGTTAGAGGGCAATTGTGGAAAGGGACTAGTGAGACATGAAGAGAGACTTGAACCCCTTTTCCAAAAGCCATCATGTGCTCCACCAGTACCATGTTGCCATATGTAAATGCAAGACAATTACCTTCAATTGCAACTCTGGGCAGTGTGTGACCTTGTTTTGTACTTCACTGGTTCCAGCTGGCAAAAGAGAGGTGGATTTGGCAATGGCAGGAGTGCAGGTCATGGTGTGCACTGCAGGGACAGGTCCAAGCAGGTACACCCTGCTTGGGCATCCAGGCCTGCGAATTGCAACCTCTCTCCCTTCTGGTTAATTTGAGCCAGTAGGACCCTTCAGCTGGCACCCTCCGGGGCCAACACAACAGGACCTTCCCACATCAGTTTTCACCCCAGCTCTAACCTACCACCCACTCAACTGTTGGTGCAGGGAGTGAAACCTTGGTACCACTGTGATAACTTCGGGTTATTGTGTTAATTTAAGCAATAAAGTGATAAGGGAATACCAAGAACACTACGCTGGGAGCGAATTACGATTGTGGGGCCAAGTACTGGTCTTGGCAGCTTGATGCTAGTGATTGCCTATGGAATAGCCCAGGTAGGTTGTGTGCTGGGCTGGCAGCCCAGTCGCGTGCAGCACTGCGGGTTTTCCTGTTTTCTTACTGCTGGAGACTGCATAAGTATACCAGTGAGCTGAGACAATTTACAAAAAAGAAATTACCACTTCTCTCCTCATTGTTCCCATCTGACATGAAAGGAGGAGGAGAAGGGGAGAAAAGGCAGCCTTTCCCCCAGCCCCCCTGAATCCCCCACTCCCAAAAGAGCTGATGCAACAGCAATACCACCTCAGCATCTGACTACAGCCTTGATCCAGTCCAGACTTTCTGCAGATCCCTACTGGAAGGAAGCCATTTTTCTTGAGTGTATTTCCAAGAAACAGTTGACAGGCTTGGCACAGCTATTCCTGGAAATGTTCAATAGGTCATCTTCTGGAAGAGAGTGCTGACTGATGGAATTGAACAGATCTTGTTCTGCGCGTCGTGCACCGCTCGCTCCCTCTCTCGCGAGGGCTTGGCGTTTGCCTTCGCACTGTGCCCAGCCCCCCACCGCCTTGGCCCCCCCTGCCCTCTGGCTTCAGTGGCACCAGCCTAGGCCCAACCTGCTCTGCACTGAAGTGGCCACAGGATTCAGTGTGCTAGGAACCGTATTTCCCTCCTGGCAGCACTGAGGTGGTTGTCCTTTGCTGCCAGAACAATTGCTGCATGAAGGCAAATGCCCCCCATAAATAACAGAGCTGTCCCTTTGCACACACGCACCAGTGCCATGGAAATCCTGTGCATGTACAGAGACAGGCATGCATGTGGCAGCTGGGAACATGGGCATAGGTTGTCTGACCATGCAGTCCCCGCTTGTCCCTGGATGAGGCACATGTCAGAGATGGACTTCTAGCTTTTGCATCATAATGCTGTTTGCCAGCAGTGAGGAAGCTCAGGGTAAAGTCGTGATAGGAGAAAATTGCTTAAGGTGAGGCACACTGGTGAGAAAAAAAACCCCAAGATCCATGCTGGGTGGTTTCTTCTGTGCTTCTCCTATCTTTAACCTGTTTCTGATCATAGTTGCCAAGTGAGATCTATTTCCTGCACCGGTTTTGGGGCGGATCCTGGCACCTCTTGCTAACTGAGGAAAAGGTCTTGGACAGTGATCACAGCCCAACCTAAGCCAGGGCAGTTCAGGATGTCTTGCTGGCACTCTCACCCAGTGTGAGGAAGTGGTGCCATGTGGCAGGACAACCTCAGTGGTGGCAGTGGGGAGGGTCTGGGAGCAAGGGCAGTCATCCAAGCTCCCCTATCTCGGTTTACCAGTCTCAGCATGTAGGGAGTGCCAGGGATTATGCCCTCAGGACACCAGTCAGGGAGGAAGGTTGCTTCATTTTAGAAAAGCATGTAAGTTTGCTCTGTGCAGAGTGCCTGGGCTCTGCGACGTCCCAACCAGCCTGGCCGCAGAGGCGGGAGATCTCAGGTCCCTGCTGCATCTGAGCTTCATGGTCAGACTTGCCCTTCTGCCCATAACAGAGGGCATGTGCAGAGCAATTTAGCATGGCTGGCTGCTTTTAATTCTTGTCTAGATAGCTCCTTATCACAGTAAAGGACCTTAGCATCTGCATCAGCACAACACAGCAGGTACATGCTAATACCACCAGCAGCAGCCAGGTAATGCTGCTGCCCCTGTCCCATGAGAGAAGCACAAGCAGGGCTTGTCTTCATGTCCCTCTTCAGTACCTTGAGATGGATAAGAGCCTGGAAGGACAAAATAGGTGTTTAACTAGGTTGTGGCACAAAGAGCTGCCCTTGCCTTTGTGTTCGGGCCGTGGTGATTCTGCAGTTTAAATACTGCCTCTGGCTGAAGTCCCATGAGATTTTCTTTCTCTTCTGCAGTCTGTGAATGCAGCTGTTTACTAAGAGTATTTTTAAACAATGCTTTGCAGGTTCTCTGTTGTCCCGCTTCAGCTCTATCCACAGACAATGTACTTGCGCTCTGGCAGGAATTAAATTTCATCTGCATCTGTAAAAACATCAAGAAAAAACATACTTGGTTCAAACAGTTGCCAGAGCTGGCACCAGACCCACTGGGTTCCTAGGCAGAGGCCCCGAGGAGCCTTCCCTTTTCCCCTTTCACATCCTGGATACATCTCACTGCTGCTTGATTTTCCTCTTATTGCCACCTCCTTGATTCCCAGTGGCCCAGAGCTCATGTCCTCTAGCCTGTGGGTTCCTAAAACTCATTTAGCATACAACTGCAGAGGTATTTTAAGACAGGAAAAATAGAGACCCGAAGGTACTCCTTGTGGTAGCAGTGCAAATGGGTGAACATGCAATGAATACTCCTTCAGGTGCCTCTGGAGCAACCCCACTTCACACCTTCCCACTCACTCTTAGATGTTGCAAGTCTTCTCCCTTTTGAAAAATTCGAAGAATTTTTTCAAGGAGACAGTAAAATCAGTGTCCCTATTTACCGGTGAGCAATGGAGGGGGGCTACACTGAGCTCACAGGCACCAGAGCAGCCAGGCCGCTGACTTCAAACCAGAAGCAGCCCACCAAAGAGGACCGTGGCACTCAGGGCTGTTCACCCCATTGCAAACACAGAAACAAACCCCGAAGTGTAGCCCAAAACAAGGACTTTCCCCAGAGCTGAGGGAAGGTATGAAATAAAAGGTTCATTTTAGAGAAACTTTTTCAAAGGGAGAATGTTGTAACCCTTCTGAGTACAGAACGGGAATGTGCCTTTACTCTTTAGCTTTTACTCTCTACAAGCATAGGACGGAGGAACAGCTTTTCCATATACGCCCTCCTATGCGTGGGTGCAGCTGCCTGCTGCAGCATGTCCATCGGGATGGGAGCCATGCTTCCTTCCCACATGTCCCTTGCCCCAGCTCCCATGGGTCCTCTCATCCACTGAAGGTAACCACAGGCATGCATGCACCATAACCTACTGCTGTATTTCTCTTAATTGAGCTCACTATGGGGTGCACCTGCTCTGTCACATTGACAAAGCTGTGTTTTCCAAATCTATGCCTTCTAGTGCTTTTTTTGAGGCATTAATAAACATCTCAAATCATCATTTGTTACTGACTTAATTACTGGTTGTCACCACTCAGCAAGTATTTCAAACAGCTGACAGTGGGAAACACCCTGTCATGCACAGTGTACAAGATGAGCCCTTAAAAAAAGATCTCTAAAATAAAAAAGGAGCCATTCAAAGTGACATTTTTGGGGGTTATTGCCTCCTAGTGGGTGCACATATAGAAAAATGTGCAAAAATCTTTTATCCAGCATTCATTCATGCATTCATTCTTAAAAAGCTTCTCAAAGACTGCATAATTTTCAGAAATTGATGGATGCCAGTGGGACCAGCTGCCATGCCTTTCCCGGGGTGTGGGGTTCCCTTCCTGGTGGGGGAGGCTGCAATTCCATGGTGCCCCAGTTCAGTGCAGTGTGGAGCAGTGGGAAGGCCTCCTAGAGCAGGAGGCTTTGCAGGGCTGTGCCTGGCTGAAGAACACACCTTTCACCTGATCCTTTAGAGACCTCTTTCCTAAATGTGAGACTTGCCAAGTCAGCAGGAAAAGCCATCTATGGCTAAATGCAAGTAGGTTGCAGTGAGAGTGGGGAAGGGGTGTAGCAGAAGGGGATAAGTTGTGTTTTTTATGTGACCGCAGGAGAACTCATTGTCCTCTAGCTCAGAAAGAAACCAAAGCTTACAGGCCAGGACAGGATTTGTGTAGAAGGTATATCTTTTAAATTATACAGTGTTTATTAATAGAATGTACTTCCCTAAAGCTAGACTCCCTATAGATTGATGTCTGCTGATGGCCAGCTAACAGTCAGTGTTGCTTTGTCATTTTTCTTGAGAGTTGTTGTTTTTTAGAAGCTATTTAGAAATATCTCCTCCGTTTTACTTGTCTGTGTATCTCCTCAATATCTGGCCAGCTTGTGGCTGATAGTTCTCAATGACTCACAGATAAAACCTATTAAAAAAAAAAACCTGAGCAGTGACGCACCAGATGTGCAGTGAAATTTTAAAAACATGCTATGACTTTTTAGGAATACATGCAATTAATATTAAACAGATGCCTGAAGTTTCCTGCACAGCTGTTTCTCTATTATGTGTCATGACTTTTAATGGCGCTGAGGTGAGACATACAGACACGAGGAAATGCAAGACTATTCAAATTCAAGCTTTTAAAATTCTAACAACAAAGGGAGGGGGGGGATAGCCAAACCACTGAACCTCTCACAAGGCACAAAACGTAACGTACTCACTCAGGAGTGCTGTAAAGCAGACAGTCAAGTATCTCTGTCAAGGTAACATAAACAATCATCTTCTGGGCAGTTTATCACCCTTATTGTGCATCCTTGTCTTTGTTGACTTCCTCCAACAGATCCATTTTTGTAGCAGAGATCCGTTCTGTGTTTTTACACAGCTGGGACTAGAACTGGGTTAAAAGGCTGTATTTTGTTCCAGAATCCCTCTTGCTGTGCATGAACTGTTTAGCAAACAGAGTAGGTCTTTTTCCGGGGAAGCTTGTCTACCAAGTTTCAATTTCCTTTTTTTGGATCCATGAACCTTTTATTACCCCCTGAAAGGCCTCCTTGAAATTCACCTTGTCAGGACCTCCACAGCTGGTGAGGTGGCAGCATTACCACAGGGGTCATCAGCATTGGCAGCCAGAACCATCAGGATCTGAAAGCACCTTCTCTCAAAAATCAGGACTTTGGGGTAAGACTGATTTAATTTGACACAAGGGATGGGATCCATCTTATTTAATGTGCATCCCTACAGCTGATTTAGGCATCAGGTATAGCCACTGGGGTGTGAATTCATCTCATCCTAGGAAAAAAACATAAGAAAAGGTAGGCAAATTGCACTGAAAAGATGCTGCCTTCACTCTCCTGACTATAAAAGGGTGTGACAGGGATTGGCTCTGATGTAGATGTCACTATGGTAGATGTCTAAAGTTAGATTTGACTTTCTAACATTAAATGGCTTTCTAACATTAGATGGCTTTCTCACATTAAATGTTTGGCCAAAGCTAGTCATCTATGCTCCTTCAACAGCTGGTGGAAAAGAGATCCCTCTAGAAGATGTCACCCACATCTACCTGACAGGTGGGCTGAACTGCCTGCCAATGGTGCTGTCCGTAGGAGAAGCATAGGAGACATGCCTGATCATTAGCTGGTGAAAGTCAGAAGGGATGAAGTCACTTGTCCATCTCACAGGGCTTCATTTCTTCAGGTTCACACCCTTACCGTGGCCTCAGTAAGGCCTCAGCTCATCTTTTGGCTGGTATGGTGCCAATGTGTCAGTACCTTCATGTTTCCTTGTATATCTTTTCTGGCTCCAGGGTTAAGCACTTACAGTGACACAGGAAAGCCTCTGGATGATAAGCAGCTCTAAACTGGGCACACTCCAGGCCTTTGTACATAGGGTGCAGTTCCCCCTCCCACCCACTGCCCTCCCTCCCAAAGGGATCTCCTGCAGCCCCAAATCTCTCCAGCAACAGCCGCTGTTGATCCCTGTGTCCCTTTGGAGGCTTGTTATAGTTCTGATATTTGCTCTCTCACTCTTCATCATGCCTTCTGTGGAGGGTCACAGCCAGTTTATCAGTTACCAGGAGCATGCTTTCTGGGCTGAAAAGCAATTTCCTTTCCTCCTCTTATTGCAAAAGCCTAAAGAGGGTTTGATTTATGCCATCAGTTTTAGATTTAAAAATCTTCAGCTTCACCTAGGTACATTTCCTGGAGATCAGGGATGCTTAGTACAGTAAGCATTTAGTAATGCTTAACAGATGAGCAATTCTGCTATGCCATATGATCATTTCTTACACATTAGGTCTGGATTTTTCCTACCATGTTAGTTACAGCCACTGTCAAATGGTGTCAATTCATCTTTTCCTCTTTCTCCTACCAAGCTTATGTCCCTGGGAGAGGTCACAGCAGTGAATGTGGCAACCCTGCAGTTGCCTCTTCTGATCAGCTGCACTTTTGGCTTGCTATTGTGCAGCACTCCTACTCTGTTGCTGTAATAGCCCTTAAAAAACATAAGCATTTGCCAATGTGCTCAAGTAGGGGAAAACAATGGCATTATTTGAGAAATGCAGGCTTTTTAATGAAAAACACTGCTATCAGCCAGGGGAAGTGGCATTCACCACTGCATGGATGGCTTAAACTCAAGGGGCCACACTGATGGCTGCTGGATTTCTGCAGGGCTCATCAGAAGTATGAGCCACTGTGGTCACCCTGAGGATCTACACAAGCCCACGCTGAGGATGTCCATGGTGGGGGAGGCAGAGTGGTACTGGCCATGAGCATGCATTAGGCTCACCTCAGGCGTACAGCAAAGAGGTACCACCAGGAAAGAGTCAAAACACAGGGCTCTGTAATGGGCCCAGAACCCACCCCGTGCTCTTCTCCAAGCTTGGCAACAGGGAGGTGGTAGATTTGCCATCCCTGGAAACGTTCAAGGCCAGGTTGGACAGATCTCTGAGAAACCTGGTCTAGTTGTTGTCCCTGCTCATTGCAGGAGGCTGGACTAGACAGATTTTAAAACTCTCTTCCAACCTGAACTATTACATAATTCTATTATTTTATGATTCTATGATTCCATGCTCAAGGTGCTTTTTTAATAATGTCCTAGAGAACAACCCGCATTTCTAAGATGAGACACTTGAGAGAGGTTTTGGAGCAGCTGATATTTCTGTTGAGCTGATTTGGTTCCCAAGGAACCAGCTATTTTGGTATTGCCTTACAGCCCCGCACCAGAGCTGGGCAAGCCCCCCACAGCCTGAGATCTAGCAGGCAGGTTTCTCCAGCCAATGGAGCCTGACCTTCCCGTGATACCCCCCAGCTCCACCAGAATTAGACCCTTTAGCCTGGGTGTTTTAAACCTGTCCCCATCCCTTGGCCTGAAAGCCATCAGGAGGCTTGTGGATGGGGTGGCCAAGCCTTATCATCCAGCCCTGCATGGTGGATGCCCTGACACTGGCCCAGCACTCATGTCCCTGTGTGGGGAGGCAGTGGTGGCTGTGCACCCCTTGGCTCCTGCTGGGTGAGTGGCAGCCATGATCAAAAGCATTTGCTGTTAGCTGTGCTTGGCTAGGTGCCTGCCTGTGCTTCTCTCAGGTGACGACTTTGCTTCAGTTGCTCATGGCTTGTCACCCTGCCAGCATGAACGCCTTGCGGGATTAGCTTTTGGAAACTGCAGCTGGGTGCCCTACAAGCAATGTCCCTTCTAGGAAAGCACGTTAAACCTGAAGCCATGCTGTCAGCTGGATTTCAGAGTGAAATCCGATGTGTCGGTAGTGTCTGCCTAGGAAAAGAGAGAAAGAGAAAAGTCTTACCTTCTGTGGCATGTGCTGGCATCTAAGGACAGGGAACTGGCAGGCAGGGACCTGGGGCGGCACTGGGAGGGAGCCCTCTGGGAGCTCTGAAGCACATTTCCTCCTCTCTTGATCCCTTTATTCCCGTCCTCTACATGCTTAGGCACACATGTCACACTCTGATTTGCTTGTTATACCCTGTCTTTACCAGGTGCCTGAGGGCTGACTCACCAGAGCCCCAAGCTGACATGGAAGCAGCAAGACTGACAGCCTGTAACATGGAGCCCAGTCTGCAGCTGAAACAAAAAAAAATCACAGCCCTCAAATTCACAACCAACTGGTCAGCCAGACTCAGGGCTTCGTTTCCAGTCTGATTTTTGTCACAACTTTGTTACTATGCTTACCTGCTTCTATGACGTGGCTCTTTCTCTAGACAATTAGCTTTAGGGGTTTAGTGGATTTCTTTTTTTCAGACTTCTGTGGGACCCAAAATACTCGGTGATGAGTGAGAAAATTTATGTGTATCACAAGGAGTAAAACCTCTGGTTGCCTTTTGAAGGCCCACACTGACATGTTCTGAACCGTGACTGAGAAGCACACCCATGGTCCTCAGAGCTCTCTCTGCTCTGCAGAGGTTTTTGGGGCTCCCCCCTGCTTGCCATGCTTGCTAAGACAGCAACCCTAAGTGTGCATTAAGTACACAATCTCGAGCTCGCTACGCCTCCATTGAACTTCGATCACCAGAAGTCTGCATCGCTCTACAAGTTGCAGCCTGACGTGGTTTCTCAGGACCAAAAATGGAGGGGAAGGCTATGTAATTATTGAGGCTCATTTCACATGCAGACATCAGACCAATGGCACAGCGAGCCCAGTGAGAGGCAAGTAAAATTCCTCCAGAAGGTTTGATTTCTCAGGTCTCTCTATGGCTTATTTGTTAATCCTGAGATTTTTCTCAGAAGTCTTTATTATCCAGAACGGGGTGTGTGCTGTTCGCACGCTGCTTCTTGGAAATTACTGGGAGGCAACTTACTGGGAGGTAATTCTAGATGGGAATCTGAACAAAAAGTGTTGCTTAACCATTTTGAAGAATAATTGACTACTTGCTATGCAGTTTGTTTAATAACCTGAAAGATGGATTCTTATCAGAAGTCTCCACATGCTCTAGTTACTCAATTGCTTTCTTATTTAAACAAAGCCTACCACATATGTCCATAAAAATAAAAGCACCTCATAAAAGGCAGCATCACTGAGGTGTGCCCGCTCTAGATAATTAAATGCTATATTTTCGTGTTAGTATGTCTTTATATCCCTTTTTTTTTTTTTTTTACAGGGCTGCTCCATGACTGGTGGGCTTTCAAGGACAATGATGTGCCATGAGTCCCTCACACCATTCCTTTTAAGGTGCTATGAAGGTAAATGTAGTTATTGGCTCATCCCAACTGCTCTCAACCAAGTGGGAACACTCCCAGACCCTTCCTGGAGTTTACAGGGTGAAGCTGGGAAGCATCACCCTCCTGATGGAGGAAGTATCACTAAAAAATCAAAATGAACATCAAAAAAGTGTAAGAGTCTCTGTGTGCCTGCTTCCTAGGGAATGGTGTTCAGTGTGCCTGCAAAAAAACAACCCCACCCCACTCTAGTTCACATGAATAACTGAATGATTCCCTTCAGGATAATCCAAAATTAATGGTGCAAGACAGAAAATTATAGTTAGTGACAATAAAATAAAATACCTAATGATTGAAATCACAGTGAACAATATGCAGAAGTCCCAGGTACTAGAATAATTTGCATATATTCAAAGTCAGAAGTGCTAATATTTGAGACCCACATCTGAGCTGCCTGCCACAGGGCAGGCTTACTTACAGCTCCTGAATGGCCAAGGGCAAGCATCCCAACTGCTGGAAAAAATTCCCTCTACCAGCACAGAACTCAAGCCAGGGAGGAAGTGCTGGATCAACTCTGAATTTAGGAAAAAAGAGGTATTGTTAACAAGAAAATAAGCCTGACTCTGGAAATACACCTTCAACTAGGAACACTGCTGATGGGACCTGCAACTGAGCAGTGCTACCAGCTGAGGTGGTGTCCTAACCTGCCCTGAGCCTGTTCATGGAGGTGACTGTCACACAGAAACAGGACTTTGGGCAGCTAAATATTATGTCTAGGCACACATTCCTCAGGAAGGGCAATGACAACACTCAGAAGAGAGAGAAATAACTAGCCAGCCAGGCAGTGAAACAGGCTCTGAGCATATGCTGCAAGGAGCTGTTAAGGAGGTCTCCGTGCATTCTCTCCATGTGAATGAGCTTGCTGCTGGTGCGGTGAAGGTCTGGCTGTCATCCTGGGAAGATAAAGGCCTCTGCACAGATCACATGAATGTTCACACCAGCCATAGCAAAGCAGGTTGCCTTCTCTGCCCTCTCAGGGTCTAATGGGTTTGTCCCTCCTATGGCCAGAGTGCAGTTCAAGTACTTGGCTCATTCGATAGCAAGGGTTGGTTCTGCGTGGGTCAGAGGTGAAAACTGTAAAGATAGAAGAAAGAAAACCCACAGACTTCCACTACATTGTGTTTCTTTTGGGTCATTAGTGTCTTTGGAACCTTGATCTCACGGCAAAAAACCGCAAATGTATTAATGAACTCCTGAGCCATCAAAGCCCAGGTTTTATGGGATTTTTCCCATTCCAAAACTCAAAATTATCTTGGTTTCGGAGACTTACCAATATCCTTTACTGAATAACTTCACTCTTCTGTTTCTTTTTCCTTTCTCATGACACTTACTTTGAAGTGAATAGTGCGAAGTGGCACTTGAAGGAGTGAAAAGAGGATCCCATAACCTGGAATACTTACTACATCCAGGAAAACCCCTTTCCCTTTAATTGCCCCAAATCCATAAAGACTGCTTTTTTGAAAGGAGGTAGTAAAAGTACCATGCTTCAGCAGGTTCCAATTAAAGAAGGCCTAATCCAAAGCGCATTGAAGTTAATAAAGAGACTTTTTGTCTCTTTGCTGTTGGGGCTTGGACCAGACATCAGTATCAGAAGTGGTTTCTATAACACGTGCAGATGTTTTTTTAGTGCAGTCACTGCTGCAGGACAGACAGGAATCTTCCTGTGCCATCATCAGCTCTATGTAACAGGCTTCAAAGGGAAATTGCAATTCATCTCTTTTCACAACTAAAATGCTAGGTTCAGAAGTGAATTCCCCTAAAACACATACTAATTTTTTTATCTGTTTATTTTTGTTTCTGGCAAAATGTTAATTTTCTCAAGTAATCAGTTAAAAAAGACACTGTATTCAGGAAAAAAAACCCAAATAATTGGTTTTCCTTTTAGATCTTTAGACCTTAGGGGAGAGCAAGACACCTTGAAGAGGAAAATTCTTTTCATTTAGTAAATTTGGACAAAGCTTTTGAATATTCACTGTAAATAGACAAAGGTTGTAAGAACTGCCCTTTCAGCTTTATTTCTACTATGCCTTGACATTGGTCCATATCTGTGGAGAATATAAGCTTATAAACAGATCAGCTCTCAGAGACTGTTTTCATTTCCAGTAAGAAAAAAAACTGGCAGCAGGACCACATTTAGCATGAGATGCCTTTTATTTTCTTCGAAGATAATATGACTGTTTATTTTTCCAGCCCTTCCGAAATGTTTTATTCCATAGATCAATGACTGTCATAAAATACGAGTTCAGATGGAAATTTCCTCCACAATATCTGGAGAAGTGGCTCACAGATGACGGCATTTTCGTTTTACTCTACACTCCAGCCACTCTTAAACACAGTGTAATGCCTCCTTGACATGGTTTTGCCCTGAGAAGATCCTTTCTTTGTGATCATCCATACAGCTTACATAGGTGGGAAGTAGCTATTAGACCTTGCCTATTGCCATGCTAAGAGTCCACCTGTACTTGCAGAGTACAAACCAGCTTTTATAAAGCTTATTTACCACTTAGGAGCGTTAAAGGGGATGTCAGAGTCTCCTTTAGAGACCAAGGAAGAAAATCAATGACGACTTCTTCCAAGGACTAGAAGTTGCAACTATGAGTTGCGCTGGAAGGTCCAGCAGCGGCCACCTTTATGCTTTTCTTCTCTCAGAGCTCCTAAACACTGCCACAAATAAGTAGATGCCAGTAATACCACTTTCATGAGACCGGATTTTTCAACATTGGTTAAGAAACTTAAATAAATCATAGAGAAGTTGCTGCTGGCTCACCTTTCCCAAGCCCCTGTTCTACCCCAAAGCCTTAAGTGGCCATGCACCTCACTGCAAGGGATGAGCAGTGGAACTGGGATGAGTCCTTGCTGGGGGCTGCCCCTTGCCGTCAGCCTGTCCCGGGCACCAGTCCTGGGAGCACAGCAGGCAGGAGGACAGGAGACCCTGTGGAAGCCCCAGGTCATTGCCCAGACTGCTGGGACAAAGAAGTTCAAGGCAAAGGGAGAGATGGGGAAACTCAGTCACCGAGTTGCCTCTCTCCTGAACAACACTCAAGTCACAGGCTTCTCTACAAGTGAGATTTAAATAAATAACATTTGCTCCCAAATTAGCAGAAAAGAATAAACATTTTAAGATCTTCTGACTGTTCTAAGAGAGAATAAGAGGCCTTGCTATACATCTAAAGAATTAAATTGTCTTAATTGCATCCTTGTGTAAAATAAAGCATTACATACAGAAGAAAAATATTTTTAAGTGGATGGAAAAATCCACTGGGTTAAAGGAATATTACTGTCAGTTAAATGTATTCCTGCATTTGTGTTGTGCAAAAACAAGCTTTAATAGAAATGAAGAGTCTAATAGGAACATTTCCATGAATTAAAAATAACAGCAGTGGAAACAATCTCATAAAATAAGTAAACCTCTCCCTTCAATATTTGCAACTCAAGTATTTAGGGCCTGGGAATGTGAAAGCTACTATAAATTATGAATGATGTGCTTTGTTCTACAATACAAGAGGCCAGGTTTTATATTCCTTGTCTAGCTGTGGCTTCCATAATTTCAGTACCAAGTGCAAGGGATGTAGCATTTATCCCACCTAAAGAAGGTGGAGAAATTACCTGATGAGATTCTCACCCATCAGGTTTCCAGCGGCCCATAGTAGATACTCAGAAGGATACCTGGCTTGGAAGGAAGGCTTATTTGGCATGAAACTCCATACCTACTGAAGGCTGTTTTTTCAACCAATAAAAAGACTCTAAATATATTAGCTATGGATAACCTGACATTGGCCAACTGTATCTGGGCTGCATCAAAAGCAGCGTGGCCAGCAGGTCGAGGGAGGTGTTTCTCTACGTCTTTTCCATTCTCATAAAACCCCACCTGCAGTGCTGCATCCAGTTCCGGGGTCCTCACACAGGAAGGACATAGAAGTGTTGGAGCAAGACCAGAGAAGGGCCACCAAAATGATTAGAGGGGTGGAGCACCTCTCCTATGAAGAAAGGCTGAGAGGGTTGTGCCTCTTCAGCCTGGGGAACAGAAGGCTCTGGGGAGACCTTATAGCACCTTCCAGTACTTAAAGAAGGCCTACAAGAGAGCTGGAGAGAGACTTTCTACAAGGGCATGTAATGATAGGACAAGGGGGAATGGCTTCAAACTGAAACAGAGTAGGTTTAGATTAGATATAGGGAAGAAATTCTTTACTGTGAGACTGGTGAGGCCCTGGAACAAGCTGCCCAGACATGAGGTGCATGTTGTGGATGAGAGATGTCCCATCCCTGGAAGAGTTCAAGGCCAGGTTGGATGTGGCTCTGAGCAACCGGGTCTAGTGAAAGGTGTCCCTGCCCACGGCATCCCCCACTGGAACTAGAGAATCTTTAATATCTCTTCCAACCCAAACCATTCTATGATTCCATAAAATAAAGAATATGAGATGCAAAGTTCACCCAAAGAAGGAGATTCCAGGGTCCCTGACTGTGCCCATTACACTGCTTTATTGCCAGACTGGTCATCTTCTCGGAGCACTGTGCTCATGCTGGGTTAACTGGGGGTGAACTCCCCTGGAGACACTCTGTGTTGAGACTTGGTCTATGTTGGCTCAGAACAAGATAAGGTACTTGCCTTTATGACAGTGGTAGCCAACTTCTTCCTCTAAATCACCTTTTCGGTAGTTTCTCTTGTCCCCCATCTCCATCTTTTTTCCTACAAACTGCTGCCATGGAGATTGCTTTGCCACTCTTCCCTAACATGCAAACCACGCTCTTGTCAATGTTACTGCGAGAATTGCTTTGGAGTCCTCATCCCACCCCCTATGCTGGGCTGTTGCTCATACGAATTTGCCAAATGTCTGTATACCTGCTCTGGGATGGTTTTCAACCTCAAAAGAACATGCTGGAATTAAAGCATCATGAGACAGAAAAATAAATCCCAAATAAATCCTAAATTGATGTACATCGTTTATCTGGGATTTGTTGATAGAGTTGAACTCTGGAAATAGAATATGAATAGTTAAGATCTGAATATGATTAATTAAGATCTGAGTGAGGTATGACAGGATCACAGTTTACTGAAGGTCAGAACTGTATACCGAAGATTAAAACCAAAATATTACCTGATTACTTCAGAACCTGCCAGAGCAGATCCTGCCAAGATGTTTTTTGTTTCCATGCTTCTGAAAACCAAGGCATATAGGATTTCTTTAAAATCTCTTTGTCTTTCCTAATTTCCCATGTCTTTGAAAATCTGGGTATAGTAATAACAAACAAAAAATTTAAAAAGCAGTAAAGTTCATTCTTGCCCCAATAAAGACTTCAGACAAGGCTGTTAAGCTGCTAAATAAAACAGAGCAAATTTTGTAGGATGGGAAGTTCTTTGGCAATGACTCTGTAGACGAAACACTCTACAGTAGCTTGTTCATAAACAGACCTGGAAAACCTGCATTGAAACTTTGTTTTGCATTTACCTTACAGCAAACTGCTCAGGGAGAATTAAAATGTATTCTGCCTCTTGTCATTAGGCCTCAGAGAGCAGCTGGTCACTTCAATTGCCTTTGGATACACACCCTGTGGACTGATTCACACTTACCTGGTCAGCAAAAACCTCAGTGTTTTTTTCCAGCAGGAGTAAAATCTACCAGACAGAAAGGAAGGAGAAGAGCCTAAGCTTTAATGTTCTTCTGCATAAAATTTTATCCTCACTGCTGGTAAAATTACAGCTGGCAAAGAACTGGGGACAGTAGTATCAAAGCTTCCCCCACTAGGCACAGAAAAGTTGGTAGAAAGCAAACAAGCCTGGTGGATGGCAGAAGCTGGAGGGAGAGCAGTGGAAAGCTCATCGTGACCAGAAAGGACCTGCAAGCTTCACTACCCTATTGGGCGTGCAGTGGGCACAGCAATGTGCCTATGGATGCTTGACTTAACCATGAAACAAGATTGCCTGGATCCAGAGCACAGCCCAAAATCTCAACAGTTTTGTCTCACAGTTTTTTTAGTGGAGACAAACACGGACAACTTGTGACGTGGCATCTGCGCCCAGTGCCTGTGTCTTTGCAGAAACCTACACTGATTAAATAACAATGGGAGAAACTCTCACAGGCACGGTAGGTTTCTGTTACTTCCACTTAGGGCCATTTTCAAAGGCAGACTAAGGTGTCAGCCATCTATCCTAGCAAGAAACTGTATGTGCTGAAAATTTTATAAATGTGAAATTAGCCACCTGCAATAATGGTTGTAAAATTGTTAAATTAGTGATTACTTTCATTTCTTGCTGGGATATCAGGGAAATAGCATGAAACAGCAGTAAAAAAGGCTCCTACATAGTCCAGAAAAGAGGTTAAACCAAGCATTGCTCCCTCAGTGAAATCAGAAACCTTGCTGAACTTACTGCAGGGCTGCCTGCTTGCAAGAATTTGTCACCCTATATCCCCACTGAAATAGCACAAAAGTGAACAGGAAACAGTGATCCATTTTTTAATGCCTGCTAAAAATTAATCTGGCATGAAAAGAATTACAAGTCACAAGATGCCACAGAAAACAGGAATGTTTAAGCTTAAGAAAATCACAGCTCCCAACCCCTTTTTTTTTTCAGTTTGAGGCATCCAATCTTCAACATACATTTCCATTCTCTATATTTAATTTAACAAAGTATGTGAAAGCCCTCAGTCAATAGCGTGGCTTTCCTCAAGCATGTACTGTATCACAGAAGGATCCACTTCTTCTGCTATCAGACTGGCTTGGAGATTTTGGATTGTTGCTTGTTTCCCCAAACGCTGTCTCCACAGGACAAATGCAGCTACGATCTGTGACTGCAGGTTGTGAGGGTGATTGACTTTACATCGATAGATGTCAGTATGGGACAAACCCAAGCACAGAACCACTTGCTCCCATTCAGGTCCCAGTCTCCTCGCAAGCTTGTTCAGCTGCTGATCTGTTGGTAAAGTCTTCAAAAAGCATGGTGCAATTACAGTTAAATCTGTAAAAGGAAAAAAAAAAGCAAACAAAAAAAAGCATATATATGTCACTCGGTAATGCTGCAAATACTAATGTGAGACCTTGACAAAGGAAGGAATAAGCATAAGCAAAGCTGAGGTGAAAGAATTAATTAATTAAACAGAATACATGTTCATGTAGAAAAATCAATTACATAGTCAACCAGAAGATTAATCAGAGAAAACCTAAAGCTCAGTGGACATACAAGGGAGCCTTGAGATTTTGGACGTCAGTAATCCAGATATCAGAACTGTACACCAAAGCAAAGACTTCCAAAAGCAATTATAGATTTTGGGGCAGTGAACAAGAAAGGTTTTCAAGGAATATGTTTAGAGCAGCCATCACCCTCTGAAAATCAATCTGCTTGAACCAGTAGGATATAGTGACAAATGACAAATATGGGATCAATAACACCTTATTACTCCTATTCTGTGACAGTATTTATACAGTTCAGAAATAACTTAGATTCTTTAGTTAGTAGGTATTACTCTACTTTTCTTTTTTTTTACTGAGGGCTGTTCACAGGAAATTCTTCTGTCTCCTAAGATTCTACTTACTCTTTGTACCTTGTCATATATGGCAAACTCATCTTGAGGAGATCAGCTTTGGGGCTTTTCTTCTATTTGAATGAATCCACCACGTGAACCAAAATGAACAGGACATCAACACTGTTCACCAGTACACATTATGCTTGCTTATCCCTCACACCACTTATTGTAACACTCCTGAAAACAGGCATGTATGTGCTACAGCCCCAGTTACCTGACCTCCTTGAAGCTGTTTTCAGGAGAGTGCAAGGAGGTCCCATTTTCTCTTAGAGACTTTTGCCCAGTGTTAAGCCCCTTAGAATTATCCAAGTACCCAACAGAACATGCTCTTCATCCGAAAAGATGTTTAGCATTGAACTGGTACCTGAGGAGGACAGGATCAATACAACTACCAAAACAGCTTTCACAGGAAGCATTAAGGTAGCTGTAAATGTCAGTGGCAAAAATCTTGTAGGGACTGAACCAATCATTTCTTACATACACAAAAAAGAACTCTTTGTGTGTTCCCTATGACAGTCTGATAATTTATAAAAGGAAAAAAAAAAAGCATTCATACAGACAGAGTTAGTAGCCACGTGAGAACACAGTTCTATTCAGAAACATGCTGTATGGGATCCATGTCACCTAACTACAGCTAACACCTCCTGAACTAAATACGCTAGGATTAATTATTGCTAAGGAGAGAAATTGGCTCTTCTAGAATACAATCTCTCTCACTGGAAAGAAGATGTCTAAAATAATCAGATAAATTACTCCTGTAAACATGCACATTTCTCTCTATGGATTGTAAAAGCAGCACTGGCAGTAAGCTCAGATGTTGATATCAGTGCTGTAAACACCCAGTGCTGATTAAATGATTCTCTGCCTATAAATTCAAACCACATACCAGTTGCTTTAAAAAGGTGCACTTGGAAAAACAGCATAAAATACCTATAAAGCGTATTTAATGTTCAATACCCCATGTCATCACAAGCTGAAATGGTCAATGTAGCCTGCAATTGCTGCTCTCCTTCTGTTGCTGAAGATACTGCGACAAAACACAGGCAAAATACCCCCGTGAAAATGCTGATTATAGCCTGTTGCTCTGGAGCAGCACACTCCTTACAGAAATGCTGCTTTCCAAAATCTAATTTGTAGCTCCAATATCATGCTTACAATCTCCACTACAGCAGAACAGCAACATTACAAAGCACCACTCCTACATTTTATCAAAAGTAATTGTTTTTGCATAGAACACTCAGAGCCTGAAAATATTTGTACCATTTAAGCCCAATAGTACATAAGTACTATACAAAGCTGCTTTGAGTAAGGGGAAAATTGCTTTCTGAAAAGTATTTAGGTCCCTTTGATCTTTCTGTCTCCAGATTGCCAAAGGAACCTGGGGCAAGCACCGGTTTGAGGATAGGGCAGAGGATACACAGTTTCAGAAGAAGGCTGAGCAATACCGGTGGGGATGCCCTATGCTGTCACATCACACCTGATACCAGTTCCACAGGTAAGTCAGGACAAGGGAGTGCCTTTCATGAATGCAAATAATTGAGAATAAAATAAATATAGCTACACTGTGCTGTCACCAACACTGCTTTTTGATATTAAACCCTTGACTTGGCTTTGGGTCAGCTACAAAGCATAAAGCTGTGTGCCCACAGCAGCAATACCTGCCAGCCTGGGCTATTTGTTCTCACGCTGGAATTGTTATACTTCACATTCTCTAGCAGAATCATTTTATGATACTGAAATGTGAACAAGAAGGGAGGCCTAACAATAATACAGGTCAGCGTGTCCATCCAGCCTTTGATATTAGGCAGGCTTTTTTACCTCAACAAGTATCTTGCCTTCAGTCTGTTATCAGCCCTTTAATAAGAATCAGAATAAAACCTATCCAGGAAATCTTTTCATCTTAGGCTACCATCTGATTCTGATATGGATGTGGAAAACTCTGGGACGGAAGCCAAATGTTAAATTTAATACAAAGGACTGTTATTTTAGTCCCATTTTATTTTCTGTGATAGCTCATTTTCAGCACTGATACAAAGTCACTGAAGAAAATCTGAGAGAAATATTACATGACAGGCAGTGTTATTTAGAGGTATAGAGAAATATTTAATGAGATTTTTCAGTTATGACAAATGCAAAATTGCAAAAAGAATTGGTTATGTTCTAGGATTAATGCCACCCCCAATTTAATAAACATAATGGCATTTCAGGTAAAATGGAAATGAGTTCTCTGTGCTCAGCACCCAAACTGCTTTGAACACATTGCAAAAACATTGCCTTTTTTTCAGTTACGTTTACTACAAACCCTCACTTATAATCTTCATTTGTCAGGAACTGCCGGAGGAAGGTAACAAGATTAGGGCAAAAGTTTCAATTATGCAGATCCTGCAGTTGCATTTGAAAGGTACTTTGAGGATACTGAGACCTCATTTTTGAAAAAAAAAAAAAAAGTGAAGCTCTTCTTGCTTTAAGTGGATCCGATGAGGAGGTGTATGCGCTTTTGTCAGGCATATGCTTCAGCTTAGCAAAATGAGGACTGCACTATTAAAAATGGGAAGAAGTGGGGCTTGGGACACCACCAGAGGGTGTTGAGGATTTCCCTTAAGAAGGCGATTTGTGGTGCTGTCACCTTCAGCGAAAGCACCGAGTAGAACTGTGTCCAGCTGTGGACAAGGTCTATGCCGCAAAGTGTCAGGGCCACACATTGCAGAGATTTAGAGGCTGAGGTCTCACTGCTTGTGCTGAAGCCACTAAGTCCCTAAGAAATGAGAAGATGACAGCTTTGTTCTGGGGACCAAGCCAGCCTGGTGCAGAGCTTCTCTCCTGGGACTGCCAGCCAGCTTTCTGGCACAGCACTTGGGACCATGAAAATTCCCTTTCTCAGGGCTGGAAAGGGGAAGGACTCTCTCCACTCTGTTTTTTGGAGCTGAAACTGACCAAGACAAAGACCTGCAGCTCCTTCTATTCAAAGCTGCAGCATGAGGAAATGTGCTTCTCCCCATCTCCAGCTCTTGTTGCTCAAGGAAGCTCATTACACTAAGCCTTTATCCTAGTTGTCCCAGTTAAAAAACAGATGTTGACAACTTCTGGCCTGTGTGTACATCTGTGCTTCCAGACCACTGCACAGGAGATACAATGGTGCTGGTGAGTGTGGACAGGAAACAGAGCTGGATATAAACAGACAGGATATCACAGATAGGTACCAGAAAAAACAGACTAACACAGATACCAAAGTTATATATGGGGCAAGGGCAGACAGCCACTGCTTTTGCATTGCTTTTTCTTCAGGACCTCTCCAGCTTTAAGTAGTGGACTCCAAGAAGATATTGCCAAAATCAGGCATATGGAAAATAAACTCACCTCAGCTCTGTCCTGCTTGGCACAAGTGGGAGGATGCCAGATGAAGTACAGTGAAAATGGACTTTGAATTACCCAAAGACTTTTTTCTTGCTTTTCCTTTCTCATCATAATCCCCAGGTGATGAAAGAAGATTATATCATCTCTTAGGCTGTCTTGCATCATGGGAGAATCTTTATCAGCGTTAAGGAACCTACCTCCCACTCTCTATGCTGCTGGAATGCAGTGGGGAGTAAGAGAGCTTGGCTCCAACACAGGAGGTAGCAGCAGAAAGGACTGAGGCAGTTCTGGGTGATCTGCAAAGTACCCAGCTGATTCCACAGAACTGAAGGCCACCCAAGTGCCTTATGGTTTTGTCCAAAGGACTTCTTTGTGCATGACCAAAAGCATTTGCTGGAGTTTAGGGAGGCTTCTCCCCTATGAAGTCAATATATTTTAATATGATGTAACACAAACACAACTTTTTGGCTTTTGCTCTCTGCTGTGTAAAAGAGATTTTGATGGAAATAATGCAGCTGAATCCAAAGTGCTGAAAAAGTCTCAATCAGTTGCTGCCTAATCCTACAACGACAACTCAGAGGCAGTTCAGGATACAGCTGGGAAGCCAGGGATTTAATGGCACGCCTCTAACCCAATAACTAAGAAATCTGTTTGTTGGGAAAGGTGTTTCTGCAGACTAGTCTCTGCTTCCAGCACTGCCTCTGTATTTTATCCATTTAAAGGACCATGTACATATTTGTTGGCTAAGAAGACAGAAGCAGCCCTGGAAGACCAGACAGGAATCTGGGTATCACTGAGCTGCACATCCTAATGCTGAGCTGCACAAACGTACTCCATTTCTTCTGGTAAATCATTACAGCAAAAAATACAAATATTCCCCCGAGAAGGGTCAAGAATGCTTCCTAGCTTCTAGAATGGAGCCTGTTTGAGAGAAAAGCCTTCTGGGAATCAAGTAGAATGCTAAATCCAAGCATGCAAGAGTCCTTGGCAGAAACAATGCTAGGCAAATGCTGTGATTTTTATACAATACAATCAGAAACAGGTAGGTGAGATGGGCTTCAAACCCTGCATAACTGGAATGGGACTGCAAGTAGGAGTAAGTGCTCAGGCATGCATATGGCCTCAGCATCCCCTCCTGCTAGGTTGTAAGAATTGATGTGCCTGCAGGTAACCCAGAGGACCAAAACACAGCTAAGGTATTAAGGAAAAGTTTATTCCGAAGTTGGAAACCCTAAAAACAGTGTTAATTCAGAGAGCAGGTGAAAGAGTGCAGCAGCAGGCCTGTTTCTGGTGCGTTTATAACACCTTTAGCATGCGCAAAACTTCAAGGGTGCTTTCTCCCCTGTCCTTTATGGACTCTCTCTCTCCCAGCAGGGCCCTCACAGCATGTCTTTGAGAAAGTGTTATCTCTACACAGGAATCCTACTTCTCAAAACAGGCAGAGAATAAACATCAATAGGTGCAATAAACAGAATTTTCCCACACTGATCTTTTCCAGGTCTAGCTTTCCTACCAGCCAAAACCTTGAGCAAAAACTCTTTCCCCTCCTCAAATAAATCTTCTGCGTTTAACTTTTCTGTCACTACATAGGTGTATGGAGTCCTTCAGTGATCTGGACTTTCTTACCGATCCTACTCACAATTTCCAAAGAGTTCAAAGCAAACATTTCAGAGTCCTCTTAATAATCTTTTCTAGCATCTGGAGTACAGTTTTTCCCTGAGAAGTGCTAAAGTTAGATCAAGAGGTTCCACAAGCAGCAAACCAAAGAAGCCTTACTTCCCCCAGGTGTGAGTCCTACATCTGACTTGCAATTCAGGACTTCTCCAGCTGCTTACTGGTTCTCAAGACACTAATGAAATCGATCCTGCGCTCACAGCAACTAGGCAGGTGTCAGAGACTGAAACAATTAATGATTTATGCATTCTAGGGCTGCCTGGGGACTTTTGCAGGCTGGGAAGAGGCAGCTGGACCCATCGCCCCTGCCAGCGCTGCTGAAGGTGTCAAGTCCTGAAAAGGAGAGAAGAGCCGTCTTTACCACGCCCTTCACATGGACTCTGCGCTGGGCTGTCTGAGATGTTGGAGGTTCATGGCACGGCCCATCAAAGCCCATCGTCCTGCAAATCCTGAAAGGGAAAAACCCTTTTACTGTGCTCCTCACAGGAACTCTGCGCAGGACCTGAAGACGTTGGAGGCTCGTGACACTATCCATGGATATAATAACTCATAACTTCTTTGAGTGTGTGGGCTTCCCTCCCCCACCCCCGACGGATCAAGACCACCACTTCAACTGACAGCCATGGAAGCTGCAACTACCAAGTTTCATCGCTGGACCCCATGGGCGGTGACTATATGCATCTTTCCACTCTTTTCTTTCCCATACTCTCCCTTACCCTTATCCCCTCTTTCCTTTCTCTCCCTTATGCATTCTCCCTAAAGTTTATCTTTATACCATATTGCTATAGATGACAGATACAGATGATAACACCCAAAATGGCAACATACCTGTTTACCTTCGAAAAAAAATTGCTCTAAAATAAACCCTACATATGTATGTTTTCAAACACCGATTATTTAGTGGTGTTTCATTCTAATCCACCCTAAGGGATTTATTAATAAGAATGTGGCTTCCCCCCCACCCCTTCTGGGGTGGGTTGTAACATCAGGCTTCTTGAAGTTGTCCAACAGGTTCAGAGGCTACTAGGGGTTCATGCATACATGCAATGGCCCACAGCAGAGAACACACGGCCTTGGTTTCTATACCAAGGGGTACAAGGGACTCTGAAACTCCAGAGCCATTGTGGCCAACATGCCAGCAATTACATTTGGGACACTTCAGCTAAAGGAAAACATACATATTTGTTGTGCGTTAACCTTGGCTGGATACCAGGTGCCTACCCAGCCGCTCTATCACTCCCCTTCCCAGACAGACAGGGGAGAGAGTAAGGTGGAAAACAACTCATGGGTTGGGATAAGGCAGTTTATTTAAAGCAAAAGCAAAGCAGA
Organism: Oxyruncus cristatus; assembly: GCA_013399855.1. Classification (NCBI taxonomy): domain Eukaryota; kingdom Metazoa; phylum Chordata; class Aves; order Passeriformes; family Cotingidae; genus Oxyruncus; species Oxyruncus cristatus. Next base: position 447,009 of record VXAY01004464.1, read on the forward strand.
AGCTTGTGCGTGCAAAAGTGAAGTGAAAGATAACACAGTTTATTCTCTACTTCCCATCAGCAGTGATGGTTGGCCACTCCTGAGAAGCAGGGCTTCAGCGTGCACAATGGTTCCTCAGCAGGCAGCCATTGGAGACAATGAATGCCCCCCTTCCTGCTCCTTGCCTCAGCTTTTATATCTGAGCTGACGTCATATGGTCTGGAATATTCATATGGTCTGGAATATCCCTTTGGTCAGTTTGGGTCAGCTGGCTTTCTTGGGTCCCCTCCCGAGATCTTGCCCTCGACTGATGAAGGAATGTTGCAGTGCTGATGTTGTGCTCAGCAGTAGCCAAAACACCGAGGTGTTATCAACAACCTTCGAGCTACCAATACAAAGCACAGCACTGTGAAGGCTGCTGTGGGGAAACGAACTCCAGCTCAGCTAAATCCACTATGATATTAATGAATCTAGTGCCAGGTTCTGCTTCCCTCCAGTCCCCTTGGAGCACAGAGCACTTGTTCAACTAGCCTGAGCCACTAACCCAGCATTGGGTACTGAATGGATTGCCAAGATGGTGTGCTGTGTGTTTTGGCAGATGTACTATGTTCCAGAAATTATTTAATGACTGAATGTCATAATAGAAAACAACTTGCTCATAACCAGGTATATTTGCTTTGGAGTGAAATCCCCTTGGTTTGACCACAATGGTGAAAGTGTGTCATGAAGCAAAACAACATTTGTCAGATCAGGTTGGGACAGACTTTCAAGACCAGTGAGGTGGGGTTGCAGAACCTGAACTGAAGGTAAGTATGTAATGCTCCCACTAATGGAGAGATTGGAGACTTCTGAGACCTGCAGCCCCCTTGAGCTGCCAGAGATGCTGGATGAAAGGGAGAACAGAGACAAAGCATTTTGAGGGATCCCAGTAGGTGTTGTAGACTAGTGAAGTCAAACATAAGACCATGGTGGAGGTCCTGGTGAGAAGGATGGAATAAAGAGAAGTTGTTGGGTAACTGCAGGGGAGGGGGTGACTTGGCTTGATTTGTTAGAAAAGAGGATGGGAGGTGACCATAGGTCTCCATTTTTTCAGCTGCTCTGCTGTTTTTTTGTTCAGCTGTTCTATCCTGACCCTGTCCTAATTGCAGGCAAATGGCTGCCCTTATTCCTACATCACATCCAAATTCATGAGCCAACCTGCAGCCGTGAATGACTGGAGTGCCGGACAGGAAAGTATCACACAGGATATACAACACTCGGCAGGCCTGCATGGAGCATGCACCACTTAGTCTCTCATATGCAAGTTAAAAATTATTAGTAAGCATTATAAGGTTATTTCAATGCAGTGAACTTTAGGATCCAGCTTGGCATCTGTTTAAACAGAAGAAACAAGTTCAAATTGCTAATGAGTGAAAAAAAGTGAACAGACTATCCAGAAACCTACCACTCCTATATAATTTGGGTATTGTTTTTAATCTTGTTGTCATTGTTGCTAATTAAACACCAGATTGATTCAAAGGCTGGGAGGAGAATATTAGTGTTCTGCAACAGCTCCAAATAATCATGCTCCAGAGAACATGGAAAAACATTTCTAAGTTTCAGCATATACATATCTTCTATGCATCTACAAATAGCATGGATCACACAGCCCGTTCAAAGTCTACTCAAAACCACCAGGTCCACCTCCTGGTGTCAGTGGGTTCTAAAAACTGTTTGACCAAGGAGCAAGAAAAATTGAACAGTAAATCCAGTACTGTTTGCAGATAGATAGCTGACCCCATTAGAGATATCTTTCCATATATGAAGTTGATATACTCAGCTTAATTTCACTTACAGAAGAAGATTAAAATACCTTGGAGAAGTTATATAGCCTTCTGCTTTTAGCACGTACATTGCTGTTTCTCTGTCTCTCCTGCCACATGTGAGTGGTGAGTTACATGGGTAGCTGCTAGGTGAAAGGTTGTGGTAGCTGCTCCACTTATCTGTGGTTGCCTCTTCTGTAGGCTTCTGCTGACTACCAAAGAGATGCCCAACTCCTTCATACCTCATTTGAGGCTACTGGAGGACACCATCTAATGATAACTACCAAGCGAGTGCTGATCTCTGCCCTCTGCCTGGGAAATCCAGCTTCTTCCTCCCACAGAGTTGACTTGGCATGGAGAAATCCCACTGATGGAAAACCTGCATCTTCATAGGAATGTCAAGTCCAGTACCGTCTTAAGAATATATACCAACTTCTCTATTGCAATCAAAATCAAATCTTGGTCAGTTAAATACTCAGAGTAAACTATAGAATGGAATCTATACCATGAGCACATTGAAAGAAAAACACCTAAACCAAAGGTTAAGAAAGTGGCACATTTTTGTCAATGTTAAAGTAAAACAAATCTGACAGAGAATTTTATGTTTGTCTGAGTAAATGCTGCAGTTATGCTTCACAAAGTACAGTTTCTGTAGCTTGATAACTTCTGATCTGATAAATGCAAATATTAACATACAGAACGTGCACGAGTAAAACCAACTTCTGTTAATTAGTGATCATAAAACACTTACTTGTAAGCATACTTCTATCATGGTAATTTACATTTCCAAGTCTCTTAATTAGATTATGAAAGGCTTTAACCAAAATGAAAGAAAATTAGAAGTATATTTTTAAGACTGGCTTCATTTTTCCATATTGTGCTGGTTTTTATGACTTGCACTGAAAGATAGGAAGTTCTTTGTCTTATTTAAACAAATTGCAATTTACTACTCCTATGACAGCCAATGTGCAGAATAAATTGTGGCCATGATGCTGTGATAATCAAATCTAAGGTAACTTTAAATGATCTCCCTGAAGTGAAGCATAATCCAGCCATGGTACCAAATTCAGCTTCTTCCAGACAAAAGCTTGCTGGGAATCTGCATTAGTGGTGTAATTAAAAAGTACATATATCTTCATTTGCTGGCAACCTCTTCTCCTGTGTGAGCTCTAAAGCATCACACTTTGTCACGTTAAGTACATTTTGGGTATTGGGGTAAGAAAAAAAGACTGCATAAAATTTTGTAAATCCACAGGCAATTCAAAAACACAGATGTTTCTATTTTGGCTTAATGCCAGCAGCTAATTCGTATATTCTTTATCACTTGCTAATGACTGTCTAGTAGCCGCGGATTTGGAAGCAGACTGCTAAAACCTGAAATATAAACATTCAGATTTCATGACAAAAGTTTTCAATTGTATATCCACTATTCAGTTCTGGTAGCTATGCAGTTTTCTTGAACATTTTTTAATCTGTCTTACAGGTTTTGTGCCTCCACATATCTCTGCTATACTGAGAGCCTTCACTATTATTCTCTGTTAAACAGATTGACAGGGAAGTCCCTAAATAAATTAATTCTGTCTTCAGTTTCTACCCTTTTGAAACCATAGGGAGCAATCCCTGTGTCTAAAGAATTGAAAGAGATTGTGTTTTCACATCTTTGTTCGCATTTTACTGGAAAGAGCTGGGAGGAAGTTTCAGCAGTTAATAGTGTGGATGTTATTCTGTTTCCCACGAAAAAACATTAATTACAATCTCACACAGTATTTCTCTGCTGCTGCATACCATGAAATCAAATAATTAATTTCATAAATAAATGGCGGCTGCAGATGCATGCAAGGAAAAGAACATCTATGCAAAGAAAACAAATACAACATACTGTAACACCTGCTCTCTTTTCAGGCAGAAGGACTATGTTACAGGCAGGATTGGACTTAATCATACTGTAGTTTTATACCTTTTTATTTTTAGCAGCATTGGATGCTGCTCTAGACACTAAAGTAGAAGTAAAATTTGCTTGATATTTTCTATTCATTTCTATACTGCTATACATAAATAAGAAATATGCATAAGCACTGAAGCCACAGTTAGTGACAGCCTCCTTGTAGTGATACCTTTGGTATAAACACACAAACAGGTTCAACATGCAGCAATACACAAAGGAGAAAAAGATATCTACTCAAGTGGGAGGTCTGTGGAAATTCTGAGCTTTTAGGAATTACTAGACAGCACAAAATCCCCTTTAAGTCTGAAAGAGTCTCTGGTTTACAGGCCGGAGTCACACCAAGAGTCAACCCTAGAAATAATGCTGAAAAAAATCAAATCCTGAGGTATGTCAATGCATTTCTATATATTTTTGAATGCTTGGCAGTTGCGAGTGAATTCAACGGAGTTTGATAATACTCGTGGCACTTTCGACCATTAATTACATATCTGAAGCACACAGAACCATAATTTCTCTTAGGCAAGTTTCTTCTCCCTGCTATCACAAATAATAATTAACAATTAGAGGGTGGTTGTATGAAGTCATGATCATCATAAAACACACTCATATTTGCAGTAGACTTCTCATGGTATCACAGGAGGCAAATGTTTACCCATGTGGGCCGGGCAGCTCTGACAGAGTAATTCACCCACTCTAAGTGCAAAACAAAGACAACTGGAGCAATTAATGATTGTTTTGTCAGCTAGGTGACAAACTCATCACGAAACTTTTGTCAGGGGATTGAAAGCTAACTTCCTTTGACAGACGCTACTTGAATGCTTATTTCAAATAGCCTGAGCTGTCTTTCAAAGAGCTGAGGAAGTTTAAATCCTGCTTTAATCCTTTGTATGCAAGAATCACAGCAGAATCCTTAGGCTTTTTATCTGCTGAGTACAGTAATTGTGTAAATTTTTTTTCTAGCAATTTTCCTATCAAGAAATCTTTCTAAACGCTGCAGCATTTTAGAAAAAATCAAATGCTTGGACATTAGCTACCAATGTTCCTTTCATGAAAAACAATAATCATACTGCCAGTATGAAGGATTGTTTTCTCATACAACACAACTAATCATACATGTTTCCCTTGCAGGACTTAAATATGACAACAAGCCACTATATTTAGCCTTGATAAAACTGTTCATTCCTCTTTGAGATTTATTTTTTCTTCAAGTTGGCTCTTCTTTTTGCTTTGGCTCAAGTCAGTAGAAATATCAGAATCAAAGATCTGCACAACAGATGGAGCTCGGTTGAGAAGAATGCCTTTGGCTGGTGAGGATCTTTGCCTGGCAGGTGTCAAACCAAAATTAATACTGCACATATTACAGCAAAGTGAGACTGCGTTCCTTCCTGACCACAAACATATATTAATAGAACAAGCCACGCACAGCAAGCTAAAACAGTACTATCATTATGCTGAATCCTCCACTGCTTGGTATTTTATTTAATCACTTACATCCAAGCAAAGCAAGTAAACAAAATGCAACAGGTTAGTTTAGTGTCTCTTTACAGACATTTTGCACAGGTGTAAAAGACTTCACAAAATGCCATAAGCACCACGGACTGGTTTCTTTTTGAATTCCATTTTTTGCATCAGTGCCTTAAAGGTGTATGAACTTCACAATAGACTTTTTGACATTTCAAAATCCACAAGAAAAAACAGATACTGGTACTAAAATACACTGCTCAGCTACCGTCTGTTGCTACGCCTGGCTTGCCAAATGCGATTCAACAGCTTGAGTCAGACGACAGAGCTTTCCAGAGGTGTCAGGAAGGAGAGCTTCAGGTGGCATCACCTGCTTCTCTCCATTTTCAGGTGAGTGGGAGGCTTAGCATCACAACCAGCCCTCTCAACTGCTAAGTTACTTAAAGATCTGAAAGAAACCGATTTGAAATCTCATGGCTGGTTTCACAGACTTGTACTGTCCAAAAGCAATTTTAGCTGACCAATAGGGCAGTAACTTTAGAAGGTCACAGTCACAGGATTTTTAATTATCTGTATAGAGCAAATGTGAGATTGCATTTATGTGTATATCTGTCACACGACCCTGGTAGGAAAAGGACGAAAACAGGAGCGTGGGTGAAGTAATTTCCTAAACAGAGGTCCTAACTCACAGAGCGCTTTACACCACCACGGGCTGGATGAGCACTTCTTTCCCCTCTGAGTCAGCACTGACCTAACACCCGCGCCATGTGCTCAACAGCGGGGCTCGTGGCTGCCCTGTGACATGGCCAGTGCTGCGTGACACAGCACACCGATCTCCTGCAGTCATTACAGATCCCAAGACAGTACTCAAAGTAATGAGATGACTCACAGCTGCAGCCACGCACTTGAAGGCTGAGGACACAATTACTCTCTTGCTTACTCAGGAATAGTATTTTGCCAAAGCAACTGAATCAAGTTCAAAATCAAACAAGCTATTAGCAAACATTTGTATTACTTAGGGTATTTGAAGAAGATTTATGCCAGTATTAGAGGGATGATTCATATGCAAAACCTAAACATTTTAAAAAATACTTTTCTTGAACAGTTAATTTTTATGTCTCATGAATAGAGAACAATGTTTTCCCTCATAGTATTGGAATCTACGAGGTGCCAAACTTTAATACAGAATTGAAATTTCAGTCATTTTGGCTTTCGTATGTACCAAATCAGAAATAAAAATGTTTTCACACCAGAATGAAAAGACTGGGAGATCAGACAGAACACAAAAGATTTGTCTTACTTGGTTTGGGATTTTTACACAGCTATGCCTAATATAGGTAAGACTGAAACAATACCAAAAGGCAAAACAAAAACTAAACAAATCTCTTCTGTCACAGAGATGCAGAAATACAAGCGATGCTTGTATCCCTGAAGGAACCAAACCTGAAATCCTGACACAAACAAGAGAGAAGAGCTGTTATTTCCTTGACATTAAGCACATTCCTGACATCACAACAGCCTCCTAGAGGTAAAAATGGAATGGCAATCTTAAGATCTTAAAAAAGGCAATCTTAAATCTTGAAACGTTTGCTTAGGTAAACATCTTTTTAGTTCTACAAACTCGGAAACAAAGAAATCAAGGGGCTTTTTCCATAATGCTGAAAATTTTGGCAACGGAACTGTAAACATCAACACCTTTATCTTCCTTCCTTCTTCAGATGAAACTGTTACGTGTTGTTTGACTTCCTTACAGAAATCAAACACACCCTGCAATGAACCTTCTTACAGATTTTGGTGCTAGACAGGGTCTAAGTGTTTTGAGTTTCACATTTAATACATTACCTAATTTTGTGTGTGTGCTCCTCAGAGAAGGATCGAATGACCAGGAGATGTGAGGTTAACACATTCTGCAGAAGTGGCCTCAGATTTCCCTTTGCGGAAATGCGCCACACCACGCCAACGTCGGCAAACCCAACTGTGCTCTGCACAAACCACACAAACAGTGCCCAGCTACCTCGCCGGGCCTTCCACTTGCACTTCAGTATGTGTAAATACACTAATGACAGAGGGCTCATGTGCAAGTTTACAAGTTCAAGTGCAAAAGACAAATGAAGATTTGTTTGCAATCCTTTGGTTTTCTCTTATTTTGGGAGATTCCAGTTTTCTAAGTCTATTTTACAGTCTAGGAGTTGCATCCTAAAGCCGCAAGACTGACCTACTTAAGCATCTTTATTCAGTTTTGTTGATTGAAAATGGTGGCTTCTTGTCTACTTGAAAGAGATTGAAAGAACATGAAGGTACTGCTACGACTCAGGCTTTTCAAGATACACTATTTACTAGGTATTATTTAGTGATACTGTATTTGAAACATTGAGAACTTCAGACACCCCATGAAAAGTCTTCGCTCAAGGCATCTTGGAATTTATAGATGTTTAAAGCTTTTGACTTCCAAAATTGCCAGGTGGATAGGGATAATCAAGCTGAAAACTGTGAAGAGCTTCAGTGTTTTCAGGAAGGTCTGTGAAGGCAGATTATGAGACTTGGGACAAGAATCCCTGGATCACCTCAAGCCACAACTCCTTTTTAAACATTACAAGTCTTAAGCATTTGACAAAGAGACTCAACAAACCCCTTCTGTAAACCAAGCACGGAAAGTAGAAGACATTTTACTGTTCTTTGTGTCATGCAATTATTTCCACACGCAAGTAGAGAAACTAAGTCAACCAAAGATGCCTGTGTCTGTAAGTGAGGCAGCAGCACAGTTTTTACAGGGAGCAAAAGTCTGTTTGGAACAGCTGAACAAAAGCTTGATGAAGGAATTTCAAACAACATATGAAATTGTCTCAGATACGCAAGACTAAAAAAACTGTAGCTCTGTAAACCCACAGAATGCTATTTTAAAGACAGTTTCATTAAGAAACACAGCTTGACAGTATCTGTCAAATAAGATCAGAGCTACATGCGGGGACAGCAGGAGGTAGCTGAAGCAATCTGCAGCACAGCTCTAGTGTTCATTAGTCTCTGACCCTGAGAAAAAAGATAATTACTGCATGGATACACACGTTAGACCAAAAGGGAAAGCCTAAGAAACTACATATCTCTATGCAGTCTCTATACTACATATCTACACATACTACATAGTCTCTAAACTACATATCTCTATGTCTCTCTCTCTAGAAAGAGACGGAGAGAACTCCTTGGGTTTTATGCAGTGGTCTACAGCTCTCTATGTCCCAGTCTGATATACTTTGTTAGACTGACAACAGCTGTGGCTTTAACTTTGAAGTCCACATTTTTCTGTGGGAATCATTAAATATAACATACTTGTCTTGTTCAACAGAAAAACAAATCTGTCTCTATTTTTTTATTCCTCTGAAGCCTTAATTTGATTGTGCAACATTCACTTTAGAAACATATTTGAAGATGTTTTAGATATGACCTCATTTGTACACCATCCCAAGCTTTCCAGGAACTCTGAACCAACAGCCTCCTAGCCTTTCTTTTATCTGAACTACTATTTTATGGTTTCCACACTATACTGTCTGGAAGCTCCCCGTGCAACTAGCCTTGTTGAGCTAAATACAAACATGTATGGAGGAGAGTTTGCAGCCTCAGGTTGTGAAAAAGGCTTTCTATGTATTAGTTTATGCACACAGAGATTGCTGTGGTTATGTTCAAATAACTTCAAAGAAGTAGGTCTACATAGGTGAAAAAGGAAATGCACCAGACGAACTAATAGCCCAGCAGCCCATTCATGCTGATTTCCTATTCATGGCCACTGCTTTGAGGGGTGCCCCTCATCAGATGCCGATGGAGCCCTGCTTCGCCTCTGCAGTTTTAATCAGAGAAGCTAACTGACCAGGTCCCAGAAGTGCAAATAATAATTTGACCCAAATAATCTTGAGTAAGGAATTGAGCTTACTGGAATATGGAAATCCCCTGAGGTACTGATAATCGAAGGGATCAGACAACCAAAGAGGTAAGTAGTTATTTGAGCTAGAAAGGTTGAAATGCTACAGAGACAAATACGCACCTCACCACTATTCTGCCAGTTGCTTCACATGGAATTTAAGGCACTGGGTTTAATACAGAAAAACATACCTTTGAGTCAAATTCTGATGTTTGCATTTACATAGAGTGGCAGATTTTCCAAGACAGTTCACAGTGTAGATTCCTTCTGGTCTCTCACTTTTAGCACTATCTTGGTCTGTTCCCACCATCTGCCACCTCCTCCATCTCTCTTCTATTCCCTGTCTCATGTCGCAGCTGCTGGAGGACTCTGGAGCTGGGACAAGGTCCTACCACCATGTCTGTCCACCACAGAAAGGCAACTGGTCTGCCTCCCAACCCATGCTGGGCAGGCACGCAGCCCTCCCACTGGATGGGTGGACTCCTCTGTGTTAAAGGTATGTTGCAAATTTTTCCATAACAAAAATCTCCTCCTACTTTTAAAAAATGCATTTGTTCTTTTCTTTTTTTCTTCTTTCGCCAGCTTTTTCTCTCATTCCCTGCCCACTTTTTCAAGCAGGAAGGAGAGTGACAGGGAGAATAATGATTTCCTCAGCTTCTGTTGGAAAACAACCACAAAAATTTTCCACCAAGACAGAATTTTTTTCTTTTTTGTTTTGTTTTCCTTTTTTTTTCCCAGTGAGGTTCAGAAGTAATTTTTTTTAATTTAAAATTTCCTAAATAAGTGTCCAGTTAACACCGTCATTTGGTGTGGAAGGTAGCAGAGACCTAGTATCTTTTTCGTTTAGCACCGATCCCAGCCTTAAGCATGGCAAGAGGTCAGCTTGAATTTTTCTCTTGAATTGTATCTTTGCAAACCTCATCTCAGAGTTTTCGTTGTATGAATCAAACCCCATAGCCCAGCAAGGATGCATAGCTCGTCATGCTTTCCCTCTGCCAGTTGGCTCTGCACACCCCGAGTGTTAATCCCCACTGCCTCCACATGTTCTAGAAGAAGGGTGGAAAGCACTGGTGAGCAAGGAGAGGACGGGAGCGGCCAAAAGCTGCAGCAGCCTTCCCATGCATGGAAGAGAGCATCGCAATGGGTGCAGCCAGTAAAGGAGAAGAAAAGGCACTGAGGGCACTGATTTTCCAATGGCATTGATGGGCAGAGGTCTGAGCAGCTTCGGGACCCTACAGTCACCGACGAGAACAGTCTGTGTATACATGGCACACTGTCTCGGTTTCAGCTCAGGAGTCAACCTTGTTTAGGGTGTACTTTGTCTGAGCAGATGGCAAAGCATGACAACTGCTGGGCTAAGATTTTGCTGCCAAACCAGCCCCCAGCTGTTTTCAAAAATAAAGACTGCTGCTCTCTTTACAAATGCAAAATAGCCATCTCTCTAATTCCCTCCTTCAATGTATTATTTTATGTAATACAGGAGCACATACACATATAATTAACATTACCCAATTTTTAATTAACTACCTACAACACTCTTCCTGATTTAACTGGTTGTTGGGGGGTTTTTTGAGGCTTCCATGAAAATCTGAATTCTCAGGCAGAAACTCACTTGGTGAACCTGCACTACCAGGTGTAGAAGGTGACCTGATGCTCTGGCTATACCATGTCTCCCATGAAAAAAAAAACCTTGTGACACAGAAACAAGTCCAGACCTCATTTGCAATAGCAAGTACATAAGGCAGGACAGTACCAGAAAAGACAGTGACAGAAACACTACTGACGTAGTTTATTTCTTCAGCAGCTGGGTTTTTTTCACTTATTTTTATCCAGGAATGTCCTAGGTTGTTAATGGACCAGGACCATTCCAGCAGAGTCTCCAAGGATGTGCTGCAACCACAGGGCAGCACAGCTTCCTTTGACTATCCCTCCTTCTGACAGCACAGCAGGACTCACTAGCACAGCAAGATGTAACTCAACGCCACCCTGACCCAGCAGCAGGGTGTTGGCCTCCTGAAACTCAACAACTATCTACAAAACATGAAATAAGTGAAAGTCCAGTGACCACTGTTGACACAAGTAAAATCCAGACAAACCAACACAAATAAAGCTCTTGGAAAAACAATGAGTTCTGGGGACAACCAACCATCATCCTCTTTCCTCTGTGATGCTGAGTCTGCTTGTACCTGGAAACAGGAGTGGAAGAAACACCCCAGCTGTGTGTGCATGCACACACACACACACACACACACACACACACACACACACACACACACACACATGCTTCTCAGCAGACCACCAGCAAATGTTGATCCAGCAACTGCACCTGGAACACAGCAACCCTACACCAGTGATAAAGCACCACTGGGTCAGATGTTACGGTGTCAGCCAAATTAAGCATCATGAAGCAAGCTTCGGCCAAGCCAACAGTTCTCCTTAGCTACAGTGAGCCTTGAGCTGGGCTGTGTGGAATTGCTGCTTTCCACATGGAATGTCTCATTCAGAATAGGGCCTGTCACAGCAACTGCAATAGCAGTGCTCATTTTTCGTATGATAAGCTGTATTTAGAGTGGGAAAGTATTGCTCTGTGAATTGAAAAGCAAACCAAACAACAAGCGATAAAGCCATGTGCTTCAGGCCAAAGGTTTTAATATCTGGTGTTAGTCCCATTTCCCAGAACAAAGGATAGTTTATACACACTGTAGACATTTTCTGTCTGAAGCAACACTTAACACATAATCTCTTTATTTACATAGCACATGAAGTGTCCTGTACCCCCACCCACAGGTCTGAATCTAGATCCACCCTGCCGTTGTTCGTGGGCGTGTTGCAGTACCAGTGGGGCCTGATATTCTGCAACAACATCAGACAGAAAAGACAATGTGGGTCCTTCCTCAGAGGGTTCCAAGATCCTCCCAGACTGATTTTAATAAAGGAGAGGGCAGAGAGAGGCGAGAATGGTAGACAGATATGTGGCAGAACTAAAACCTCAGGATTTCTGGAGTCTTTGTCATATGCTGTAATTGCAAAATCATCATGCTTCCTATCTTCTGCATACACACCTTTTTTCTCCCTTCATCCTGGAGGTGAGATGATTAGAAAATTCCCTAAGCTTACCTTTGGTTTCTTCCCTCATTTCAAAACGTGACTTCAAAAAAAGCACAGGCCACTGAATGTAGTCTGGACTTTTGCTTCCAAGTACTTCTTTCAGCATGGAAAGGACCAACCATGGAATAACCAAGTAAGTCACCCTATTATGCAACAGATAGGAAAACTGTTTGTGCTAGTACACGGTGGTTTGCATTCTTCTGAAGGCTGCTTTCCCCCAGGGAATTCCAGTAATTGTTTTGACAAGTTATAACAGTCCAGAAAATCCACCTATGAAATTATATCCTGGTAGCATCTTCCAAAGTAAACTGAAAACTTGGTATCACAGCTCATTTGGGAAAGTACTATGCCATAGCTTTAATTTGTTATGAAAACATATCTTGATCTTTTTTTGTAGATAATAGATGGTGTTACACCTAATGATGTGACTTAATCTTCCCTTGCACTAGATTTTTGTAGTGGCAGGGGCCCTATGGGTCATCTCCTGAAACTGACCAGAATAAAAACATATAGTCCTAATATATTCTTATCCCATCTACTTTCTTTCACTTTAGGTGACTCCATCACAAAGTCATCAGCTTACCCTGAAGGTTGTTTTCCATCCCCAACAGACAAAGTAATTGAAGAAAATCAGAACAAGCTGCCAGCATAGATGTTGGCTTATTGGAAAAATAAGGACCAGGCAATATTATGCTGAGAAAGTCGTTTTTACATGACCAGTGCCTGCAGGCCCCAGCCATGAGCCATATGCCAGGCACAGCACACGGTTCCCATCACTTAGGTTTTCTCTGTTTATTCCACTATTCCACAAGCCTACCAGTCTCATACTGCCTTTTACTTGCTACTGCCATGGAGAGAAAACATTTAACCGGGTAGGGTTGAAATACATATAAAGAATTCAGGATTCAGAGGGCAGCTAAAATGCTAGAGGTTAGAACATTTTGAAAAGTGGGTCACAATAGGTATGGATGGACCAACTCCATTCCAGTCCTCGGGCTCAGCTGCAGCCTGGATGAGTTTGCACATCCTGGAGATATCTACCAGGAAGAAAAAGGAGACAGAGGCAGTGAAAAGTATGGAAGTCCCAGACTGAAATATTTCATTTTCCCATATTTCTCTTCCTGAATATCCCAAAACAGAAAGCAGACAGATTTTTTGCAGAAGTTACCAGGATTTATTAAAGACAGGATATTGATATGAAACATTCATGACCCTCAACTTAGCAGTATTTCTCTTGGATGGGGTAACGAAGTAAATTTATGACATATCAGTGCCAAGAAGCTCATAATAAAAATACAGATTATAGTTCTCAGATTCATCAACTCAAACCAGATATTTTTGAAAAAAACACTCCAGCAGGAAGAATGTAAGTCTCATAAGATACTTGCACTACCAAAGAAACATACGAAATACATATTTTATCCAACAACAGGATACAAAGCAAACTATTTGATTTAAAGCCCCTGACGCAAAGGCAGCCTGTGAAGACATGAGAAGGGAGATCTCTTGTCATGCTATCCCAGGTGTGGGGTGCGCAGAGGAAGATATATATGCTAGACACCGGCAAAGCAAGCAGAGATTTTATTGCATCTTGAGTTGATGATTTTACGAGACTTGAAATAAATTAATAAAGCATGGATAAAGCAAGATAGAGAAATGCTGCAACTTGTCGGGAACCCAGGCTTTGGAATAGGCTCGGACAGATCACAGCCATAGCAAACCTTCAGACCAATTCTACCCTGATCACTTAGTCCCCTCTCCTCTTCTGTATCTGAGCTTCATTTCTTTCTTTAATGGGACACATCTAGTGAAGAATCAGCCACAGAGGACTGATTCATTAAATTCCTAATGGCAAGATTTCAATATTTAATTCTGCTTCTGCCATACTCCCCACAAAAGGAAAAGATCTCTCTACAAAACGCTCCCAGTGTGGCATCAGCATGGTCTGCATGGCTCCAGGAAAACCTAACACATCAGTAGGCTGTGAAAGAAGGAACTCAGGTTTCCTTAGGTACGATTCAAGGCATTGACACTACTGAAAGTTTCCATAAATTAGAGTTAATGGACCACCCTTTAACAACTCATCTCTCCTCATTTACAGACATACTACCAAGGGGAAAAATGTATTCTGCCAAGGATTTCCATGGTTTCCAATTCTCACTTCTTCCATCTCATCCTCAGGAAAAACAAAGCAAAGTAAAAAAAAATAAATAAAAATCCTCCCTCAAATCCCAAAAACAAAGAAAAATTAAACAAACAGAAAAAAGTAAGCACCAGAGTGTTTCTAATTGCCTTCCAAAATACAACAAACAAAAAAGCATCCAAAATTACTTTAGTTTGGGGAAGTTACTAACCATGAGATCTCTAGTGTGTGTCTGTGTTTAATAGAGAATGTAATGGAAAAAAAAATAGAGCATTAGTGACCATCCAAGAAAGATTTCATGAAAAACAGGGTGGAAGGGAGTTTGTTTGGATTTAATGTTTCCCCAGAAGCATCTCTAGTCCAAACATTACACCACAGGTCAAAAGGAGGGGAGCCAGAAAGTGAAACATTTTAAAAATAACCCCTAAAAAGGAAAGTGAAAGTGGCCAGTCTAGTTAGAATCATAGAATGGTTTGGGTTGAAAGGGACCTTAACAATCCAACCCCCCTGCCATGGGCAGGGACACCTTTCACTAGGCCAGGTTACTCAGAGCCCCATCCCACCTTGAACACTTCCAGGAATGAGGCATCCACATCACCAGGCAACCTGTTCCAGTGCCTCACCACCCTCACAGTAAAGAATTTCTCCCTACTATCTAATCTAAACCTATCCTCTTTCAGTTTGAAGCCATTCACCCTTGTCCTATCACTATCTGGTCTTGTAAAAAGTCTCCCTCCAAGTTCCACCTTTTGTGACCATGAAATGCAAATTTTATGATAAAACCCATATTTGGGCTCCGGTACTACTACTGAGCATTGGTAAATACTGCAACCTATCTTGGGAAGTACAACAGAAAAATAGAGGTTCAGCTTGTAAAATTCTTCCACACTGGCACTACTGCTTGTAAGTAAACTTACATTAAAATATTTTGGTTTGGAACTGACAGCTTAAATACTACAAACTGTCCTCAGGCCTCTTTTGTAGTCCTTCCAAGATGCCTCCTTGCAGACAGAGAAGGTCAGCAAAGCACTCACATGAGACCAACTGCCACCAAGATCAGAAAAACTGTACGGGGCAGCTGTCTTAGTAATATTTTATAGTCACAAGGTTCATCTTGCACACATTGTAATACTGAATTTACTTAAGATGTTCCTTCCAACTGAAGGAAAGTAACCTATTTAATGCCTGATAAAGCTCAGACATCACATCCTGATGTTCATGTAGGTTCATTTCTCCTTGATGGCATTTTCCTGGGCCTCAAAGTTGAAGTTGCTGAGGGAAGAGAGAAGGATGGTGATGAGCACTATGGCAATGGAAAGCAGTCACACGTTGTCCTAGTAGATTCTCACAGGCAACCCCTGCAATTCCACTCAATGCCTCTCAAATTGGCAAGATCACAAAATGCCTGCAAGGCAGTTTTTCTCTCTTCTCCAGCTGCTCTTCGAGACAGAGATGTGTGCCATTTAATAGGGAACCAGAGGGTTAAGCATTAAATTGCCTGAAAGACAAAGCCCTTGAGGCACACAGAAGCGAAATATCTTAACTAAAGAAAAGACAATTCCAAACTTCTTGTCAAGCATCATTGAGAAAGAAGTGATCTTACTAGAGGAAGAAATGACCAGCAGCTTGAAGCACTGAAGCAAGAAGTATAAGCTTTAGGGAAAAATTCTGACACAGTCTCAGAGGATGCTGAGAAGAGCTTTGAAAAGCTAATCTCTCCTCACGAAGCTGAAGGGAAACCCCTTGAGAAGGCAGGGTAGTTGGCACCTATCTACACTGATGTGTCATCTTGTGGGAAAAGCTGTAGCCTGATAAAGTAGAAAAGAAAAAAAAATGAGAAAAGACAAGTTTTGTATTTTGGAATTGATCCAGATTGGGATACCTGCTCCAATACTGCAAGCTGAGCACTTCAGGCTTCAGAAGCAAGCGAGCTCTGCATTTCTGGAGAGAAACAGGGAAATGTAAACAACACTCCATGTAAAAGGTGCTGATGAAAAGTATTGTGTTTTGTGCATAAAAAGACAAAACTGCTCCAAAGAGCTAAGGGTTCCACAGAGGCTTTCTTGAAGGCTAAGGCTCCCTCTAGCCTGTGCACAGGGCGAGGGAAACTTCTGAGAGCATGGTCCACAATAGCTGGCAGACTGAGAAAGAAATAAAGAAATGAGAAATGCTGAGCCATACACTCCTCGATAACATGAGAGCCTAACACAGGGCCAGAAGGAGGTATGTCTCCATTCATGGTTCTCAGCCTAGAATCCTCTTCCAGAGCTGGATAACTACTTCATGTCAAAAGCAAGCAATGTCACAGTCCTTGCAATGAGATATGAAGACTAGTGCTGCCACTCACCCGTTTCACCCAACATCCCTACAAACTCACAATTCATTTACAAGGAAGTTTGAAACCATAGCTCTCAGTTCCCAGAAGACTGCGCTAACCTCTCTGTCCCTGCAAGTGACGTAGTTCCTCTGGCTGCCCTTGGGCACCAAAAGCATGCATGGAGTTCTAGCCTCCTGCCTCAGTGTTCGCAATGAGTGGTTGGTCAAGGGTCTGCGAATGACTAGTGAAATTCTCAGTGTGAGCAGCAAAAGGAGATGAGTCTTGAGCAGGCTGCAGCAGAGCTTCCTGTCCCAGTACAGTCAGCAGAAGCAAGGGAGGCAATGGGAAAATTGAGTCAATTGAGGAAACCATCCTGGACAGGAATGTCTTTGGTTTCTTAACTGCCTGATTTAAAAAGAAAAAGAAAACAAACAAAAAACCAAGAAACAAAAACCCAACCAAGCAAACAAAAACACAAAAGAAGAAATGAAAAAAAGGCTGTGGTAGAAAAGGCAGAGTCAATCAATTAGTTAGTCATTTCCAGTTCAAATATTTCCATAAGTGCTTGGCAGTGTTTTCTATGTAAGGGACATCTCCTCCTAGTGAAAGATTTCTTAGATGTCAGAGAATTCCCCTTGATGACAAACTCTCCTCAGGCAAGCTCCAGTCTGGGCAATTTCCCTTTGGAAGCTCTCACAACTTACTAATTTGTTCAAGCATTCTGAGTCTTCTTAAAAGAAAAGGCAGTTAGCTATCAGTTACATTTCCAAGCCTGATACATTGAGAGAGGCAGTGCTGAAGTGTAGAAAAACTCCCAAATTTAAGATACCAAGAGCATACTACATGATTGACCTGGATACTTTACCTTTACAGAAGACATTTACACAAGTCCATGGTGTGTCTCAAACAGGTCTACACATAAATTGTGTTTAAGAATAATTTTGTCTGTTACTGCAATTCAGTCGCATCTGGATTATAATTTGGCAGCTGAAAGCTGGCAGTTCTTATACAGAAAAGTATACAGGCATAAGTAAAGAGAAATACTGCAATCTTTTATATTCTGATAATCTAAACTCCCCCTGCATTTCTAAAATCTAAATAATTTTATATTTGGCCACTGCTTTCAATTTAGACATGTCTTCCTAAAGAAACTATTGTGGGCTTTTAGTCAATGCTGTGAGCTCAGTAGAGATTTACAAGATAAAGAATTCATGCCCTGGTTCTGCAAGCAGGCAGCAGTATATTCCACTTATTAAAACCATTAATGCATATTTGAACATCACAGCGGTTCTGCCATCTTCTGCGCTGCTGCTGAATGGCTATGTCCTTTGAGATCACCTTCCATAATTTGCACATTAACCAAATCAGCCCTGCAGGTTTGTTGGAAATCTAGAAGGCTTTGCCAAGAAACTAGAAGCCCCAATTTCCCCCAATTTCCCCCAATTCATGTCTTCCCTCCAAGCCAGACGTCTTACAAGTCAAGCAATGCACATATGAACACAACATGACTTAGTCTAAACCCAAGAGCAGAATACAGCCAAACTCTAATTACTAATCTAGAGCAGAGCATTCTCCCACAAAGGGACATACAGGCCAGCCGGCACACAAGTAGAATTATGAACACTGATGACAAAGAGCCAAATTTTAATGATGGTATATAGGTGTCTCCATCATGAAACAATGTCTAAAAATATCTACTCATTTGTTCCAAAACTTAGTATGCCAGTAACACAGGATCTGCAATCACAGCATTTGGTGGCTTTGCCTTATTTTTCTTTGTTGATTATGCCAGCAAATCACATACGAGGACAGATGACAAATATTCCTCGTATTGGAGAATGCTCTAATGCTTTCTGATAGAGAGATCTAAATTATGCAGTTTCTATTTCTTTGTGTGTGTGTGTATATGTTAAGGTTTTTAGCTTTGGAATGGGAAGGGAAGGGCTCATCAGCTTCAAAGTGTTCCTTTAATATCACCCATGCAAAAATTACCTCTGCAATAACCATCATTACTTTAAATTACATGCTAACCTTTCTCAGCTCAGTGCAAAGACTAGTTGTAGAATAAAACAAGAAAAAAACCCCAACCCACTGAAAAGCCATTGTACAGTACTGTGCCTACACCACCAAGGTAAATATACTTTCTGCAGGGAAACAAAGTCATTTAAAGACTGCCTGTCTTTGTTGGAAGTCTTAAACGAAACCTAAGTGAAGCCCCCTCACCTATTCCAATATTCATTCCACTGTGATGATGCAGGGCTACTGCTGAAAATACATACATATTACTGTGTAATTCATGAGTACAGAGCCATGAGGAGCTAAATAGTGAAGATAATTTTGCCTTCAGCGTTTTCTTAATTTTTAATAATTTTCTTAGCAACCCAAACATTTTCATGAGGTCTTTTTCAGTACTGAGCAGGGGTTTATATATTCCACTACTTTCTCTGAATAACCAGTAATAGCTTGGGGGTTTTCTACTTCATTTTATAGATATATTTGTACTTGCTGGCTTTTAACAAGCATATTTAACTATTGACATTCTGAGGTTTTAAAGTGAAATTTGTTTTGAAAAATGGCTTATCAAAACAACATTCAAATTTTGCATATTTTATGTCTCAGTGACTTACAGATAAAATTAATTCCATTTACAAATTATAGACTAGGGGTATTTTTTTTGGTGGTGTCTTTTCTTAACTCTCATCCTGTTTGACTGCCCAGGAGCTGAAAAATCAGCTGCACTCTCTCTGATTCAGTCTTTAATACTGGTACTTACAACTGTGCAGGACAAAACGTGCATTCAAGCAGAACAGGGCAGTATAAGTAAAGTCAGACTCAGTGTAAGCAATAACTCAGAAGAAAGTTAACTTGGTGACACTGAATAGAAAGCAGTTCATAGCTACGCATGCATTTCAGCATTCTGAAAAAAAAAGAAAAAGGCATCAATAAGTTTCAAGATTTTGTGGGCAAGGCATGTTCCTTGTTGATGGATAACTCTGTAGCAAGGCCATGAGCAGCCACAGCACTGTGAGCACAAGCAGAGAGAGGCTGCACAAGGGAAGTGTGGAACTGATGGAACTGGATGAAACTGATGGAACTGAACGGAAGACCAGAGTACTGCTCCAGGATCCGCAGCCTCAGAGCACAGCTTGAATAGTGAATGACAGATCTCCGTGTCCTTGGACAGGGAAGGTAGGGTAGAGGGCAGACACCTCCCCATCCATAGCAGTGTCCCACCCCACACGGGGCTTGTGTTGCTGCAGCCTTGGGCCCATCCATCTGGTTATAACTTTGTGAAGTTCTGGCTAAGTGGGACCGGTCAAAATGATCATATGAATAACCACCATGTTCACTGTAAAGAACGTGGAACTGCTTTTGCTGTTTGACATATATTTAGACTGTGAAGCAAGCACCAGCTGCTGATGTCTCAATGGATAGAGGGTATTGCCAACTCTATCCCAGCCAGTTTGTATCTCTGAGAGAGGTCATGGTTTTTTCTTCAGCCTTTAGAAATCTTATTGGAAATTGGGGGAACTGGGTGAGAAAGAAAAGGACCACAAGCAACAAGACAATGATCAGTGTCCCTGAACTCATATCCTTGGAATTAAAATGTTGCTATTGTTGACAGCTTTGGCAGCAATGAGATGCATCACAGGAAATCCCACTAATGTTTATCAGCTCTCTATCAGCTTCTCATGAATTTCCCTTCTACTCCGCAAGTTCACAAGTTTATTTTTAATTCCTGAAAGTGAAGAACTTACAGAGATACTCCATACCGAGAGCGTCGTTTTGCGACTTTGAGAGCTCTCATATTTCCAGTGAAACAATGAATAAGTATCTACTTGATTTTCACGTCAAGCATGACAGAGATAATGTCCATCAAGATCTCCACTGTGCATTTTTGATAAAAGTTAGAATACAATACCATATTTATGGTTTAGAATTCCAAAGCATTCATAGGATGTGATGTCTTCTAAATGCCATGTCGAAAACTACATACTCAACTGAGCTTCCCAAATTATCCGGGAAACATCAATGACCAAATCCTTGACTGGGGTGCCAGTGAGCTAAGCAGGAAAACTTCCAGTAGGAGTTTAATGCATCTGTCAACTGAGAGAACACAAACCAGCATGAAACCTTTTCTGTAAATCTGCCATTAAAATAAGGAGCAGCTGCACTAAAGCCAGAGTTTTAAGGAACGCAGATAACATCTAGCAAACAGCAGCACATTCATGAATGTCAAGGTACATTACAGCACAACAAAGGGTATCTAGATTGTTATAACTGGATTTTATTACAGGTCATGTAGCACCAATGGCAACAAACCTTAACAAGAATACTTTTTAATCTTCATGTTTATCATAGCTCCTAGACAATAGGAGAGATGACATTATTGTATTTTTTTAGGACACAACGCAAATGCCAAGAAGATAACATATTCTAGGCTATTTCCAATTTCTTTTTTTTCTCTTTGGTAGAACTTACAATTTCTACATTGCAAGACAGTAGGCATTTAATTGTATTACATTTGAAACCATGTGGAGGAATCATGCACAAAAGTGTACTGTGGAGAAATGGATTAGTGCTTTCATTTATTTATTTGCAACATCCCAAAATAAGCAGATGAAAAGAGAAAGGAAGATAACCTTTATTCACCAAACAAATCTAGAAAGGACAAATTTGAAGTCTAATAAAAATAACTGGTTGGATACATGATTTGATGTGTTTTGTTCCTCTTGAAAAAAGTATCTTTGATATTAATCTTGGTATTAATCTTTGTGGCATCTTCTCACCAACATACTTCTGAAAATTTAAATTACTAAAACTTTCTCTTTAAATAGATACATATATATATAAAAATTTTCTGCTAGCTTTCGGATAACTAATCTATGACAACTGACTTAGACTGTATGCTCTCTGCAGAGAACTTCTGTATGCTCCTCATACAGAAACAAGTAATAGTTTGAAATATTTAACCATATGTTTGGATGATTTTTTTTTTTTTTAAGGTGTTGCTTATCTTTGTCTTCCAGTCAGCTACAGGATAATAGCAACAGCAAACACATCGACAATGCAGTTCATTGTTTGATTTTCCCATCTCACTGCGCAGGTTCCACCAGTTGTGGTATCCCAGAAGCGCAAGCTTGCTGTGTGGAGACCAGTTCCACTCCTCTGCATCACTGCACAGGTTAACTATGTACTTGTATGTTTTTCAAAGTTTCACCAGATATGTCAGTGACTGTTGCACTACAGCAGCAGTCACTGGTTGACTTTACGGTGATTATAATCTGCCTTGCCTAAAACACTTGCACTCCTAAACTATGTTGTGGGCCTCAACAGCATTGAAGATCATCTTGTCATTGGTTCATCTTACTACCACAGAAAGAAAAGAGGAGCTGTAATAGGATCACATTTGCTTTATTTTTTTCATATCCTCATTGGAAAGACATGCAGACACACAGAACAGGAGTGACCCTGACAAACAATACCATTAAAAAAACCTTTACCAAATTGACACACACCTACTGCAGGATGGGACAGTAACACATAATTAAAGAAAAAACAATTTGGCCTCTGCCTTCCAAAGAAGCACACATTATGTACTGAACTTGCCCTTAATACACATTGCCCTTAAGAAACTGCCTGGCACATACAAATGCACCCTGGGTGAAATCTTGGCGTAACTGAAAGATCCTATGATCTCTGAATAATTTAGACTGGAAGGGACCTCAGAAATTCCCCAGTTCAACCTCATGCTGAGAGTAGAATGAGCTGTGAGATCAGATCAGGTGAGTCTTGAAAACCTCCGAGAAAGAAACCAGCGCAGCCTGTCTGGGCAGCCACTGCTTAACCATCCTGGTGGAGAAAAGGGTTCTCCCTAAGTCCAGTCTGAACTCCTCTTGTTTCAACTTACATCTGTTGACTCTTACTCTACCACTCTGTATCACTGTGAACAGCCTGGTTCCCTTTCCTCCATTGTTCCCACAGCTGTCAGGGCCCTCTGAAACCATCTTTTCTCCAGGCTGAACCAGCCCTGGTCCCTCAGCCTCTCCTCATATGGTAGGTTCTCCTGCCCTGAACCATCGTGGTGGTTCTTGGCTGAACTCATTCCAGTTTATCGATGTCTTTCCCGTGCTCAAGGGGCCAAAACCAGCCACAGTATCTAGATGTGCCCTCCTGAATGCTGAGGGAGATAATCACTCCCTTCATGTACTAACTCTGCTTCTTTTAAAAAAGCCCAGGGTGCTGTCAGCCCTCTTTGCTGCCAGCACACTGCGCTGGCACATGTTTGCCTCCTGTTTATCACATCCCTACGTTCCCTTTCAGCATAGTTGCTCCCTACAGTTGTATTACCTCTTTCCCGGACACAGGACTCCACATTTGGCCCTACTGGATTTCCTAAGGTTCCTGTTGGCCCACTTCTTCAGTCTGCCCACGTCCCCCTGAATGGCAACCTTGTGTTCAGCATACCGACTGGTTCCCCCAGTTTGATGTCATCTGTATACCTGATGAATGTGCATCTGGTCTCCTCTCCCAGATCACTGATGTTAAACAGAGCATGTCCCAACACAGACCCTGTGCTATTCCATTTGTCACAGGCTTCCAGGTTGAGCATGACCCAATAACCACTAAAACAGTCCAATCCAACCTCACACCATCACAGAACAGCAGACCGCATTGCTTAAACAAAAATAAGTGTGTTTACAACAGCAACACCCCAAACTGCTTTGTGGGCTACAGTAAGTTTCAAAAGGTCATTAAAAAAAGATGTGTGCTTATCTTACCTGAAACCGAGTCTGTGAACATTAAAAGCCACCATCTGTGCAGAGAATATATAATCTTCTTTAAATTATTATTTGTCTTCATACTTCCCTTTAGGTAATAATTTCATTTTTAGGACATATCACCATGTCAGCAACACTAACTATAAACAAAGGAACAGAAAGACAGATGCAAGCCACCCTTGAGCACAGGTGCTTACCATACATACCTTAACAGGCTGCTTATAAGGAAAACACAGTAAGGAAAAAATTAGCTTTTTTCCTCACTCTACAATTTGCCAAAATCATAGACAAAGCCTATTCGAGAGGTTAAGTAAAATTGGGTTCAAAACAGATTAGACAAATTCAGAGGATAAACTGTCTCCAGTGATTACAAAGCATAGTGATCCAAAAGCAGTCTTTGGACACACTGAGGACCTTTATGTTCCATCAGTACCTCTTACCAGCCTCTTTCAGAGAAGCAACACCGTGCTAGGCTCTTTTCGCAAATCAGTTCCCAAGTCTCTCTAACAAAGAGAAATGTTTAAAATAGGTCCTCCATCAAAAAAACAAGTAACAACAACAAACAAACAAACTCCACAACTTTCCATCACTGCCTCAGTTTGATCTTAAGCTCTTGCAGAAAGATCCTACTGTTTTGTCTCAGCTTTCAAAGTACTCTGAGCTAGTGTAAAATACCCCTACCAGACTATGCTGCAATATTAGGCACTGTGACACATGAAAGAACTCAATCCAGAGATTCAAGCCTGGATCTGAATACTCAAGGGTAATTAGCATCTGCAGAACTTTTAAAAATAGGTATCTCTATTAACAGGTAAAGTCAGCATCTTCTATCACACAATATCCATTCCTCAAGGAGCTAGTTAACCTGGAGAAAAAAATCTGTCAATTGCTTCAGATAATCATCTTCCAAGTCTTTCTAGAAATTCTCCTTTGTTATGCTGCCTACAAAACTTAAGCAATATTCAGAGCACAGAGGTGCTCTGGGCATACTATCATGCTGACAAATATCACTTTATAATGCACTGTGGACCATGGTGGTTGGTTGGTTTGCTTGTTAAGTAATTTCAGTGGCGTAAACAAGGGTTGGGATTTCTGAGAGGCCCAGCAGATTAAGATTTCTGTTTCATGGTCTAAAAGACATATAATTTCTTTTTCCATAACTCAGGAGATGGAATTGTTTCCTGCTAATAAGAGGCAATGAAATGCTTGATGTGCTAACTGGGCAGCTTGGAATGTGTTGAGAAGGTGGGGAAGATAAGATATAGGATGATGAGAGTATTTGGATATGACATGAGACAAAA
This sequence comes from Oxyruncus cristatus, assembly GCA_013399855.1. Lineage (NCBI taxonomy): Eukaryota > Metazoa > Chordata > Aves > Passeriformes > Cotingidae > Oxyruncus > Oxyruncus cristatus. Next base: position 471,757 of record VXAY01004464.1, read on the forward strand.
AGTTTGGATAAGGTATTTGTAGGGTCATGGTGACATTAATTATATTCAAAATTCAAAAGCAGGGTATATGCAATAAAAGCAGGGTTCATATAATAAAAATCAAATCCTGTGGTTTGATTTATATGGCTTATAAAGTCTGTATATGTGGAGCTCTCTCCAAAATGGTGACGCTACCTCTTTATCTCAACGGACCAAGATGATTCAAAATGGAAATATGAAAGGGATCTCAAAACACTGGTGGAGTAATGCATTTTTAGAGTACCCTCTTTGATTTCAGTAACAAAGAAAGTTTCTGCTTACACAAATGAGTAACTTCCTCAGGTAACAAATTATTTATTCTTTTCTATGACAATTTATGCCAAGTACGACTTGGAACAGGAACCATCTGCAAAATGAGGATGACACTGTGCATAATGATCCCTGGTTAGTCCCTAAGCTCATAATAAAATGCATATAGTAAAAACAACAACAAAACCACACCACTTACAGCAATGTGTCACAGTCAAAAACTAAATCTCACAACAAATACCAATTTTCCAACAATGTATTAGTTCCTATCATCTCTTAGCCCTACACAGAAGGATCAAAGCTGTTCCTGTGCCCTAAGCAGAAGGTCCCGGGAGTTATAATGGACTGATTTCTGAAACACATTATCAATGCCATTTTTATTTTTAGGTCAGTTATTTAAATAAACAACTTTTCTCATAGTTTAAGTTTCTATAGGGGGGTCAGATAACAGCAGGTAATCTGCTTGGAAATTCATGCCTGAGATTTCTAGAGAAGACTATTGGAGTTCAGAGGGACCTGAGCCCCGATGCACTGACATTGTTTTCTGAAGTCTCAGACTTGGTTCACAACAGTCGGTTATTTCTGATTTGTGGGACAATGGACATATTTCAGCATGATGTCAAACACTGTCACTGCCCAAGTGATTTCAGTGGGAGGATCAGAAGTGGTGACAGAACTATGACCTAGCTACTGGAGCGTAAGTGTACTTTCTGCTGTCATAAGAAGATAATTTCACTAAATTATATGGGTTTCTTAATTGCTCCACACATTATTAATTCACAGCTGACTCATCTTCAAGCCTTACACACGCCCAGGATCACAAGAAGAAAACAACACGTTGTGTTTGTTTTGCCTTCCATCTGAGGATAAGAGGGTACCTTATCTGCACTCCCATGCCTTTATTAATTAGCCAAATGTTTTCTGCATTTTATAAATGGACATGTTGAGCTACAGTACTTTTCTTCTTTGTCTATCCTCATCTTGCATCTGTTTATCCAGAAAAGTATGACTGAGTTCAACAGAAGTGATGAGGTTCACAGAAGAATTACTGTGCAGAACACTGAGTTACAAGGTGAGACGGCAGGTTAAACAGTACCTTCTAACTTCCTACCTCCCCTGCCAACTCAAGCCTTAAAATTGCATTGATGGGATCCTTATCTTCTACATTTCCTGCCCAGATCCTATCACAGGACCATTTTCTGTCTCTTAAGGGGAGTTATGGGGTTCCTCAGCTCCATTCCTGTATGGCTACGCTATGCCAGTGATGAGAACTTTGCTAGGGCAGTTGCTATGAGTTTCTCCCAGATTTTCCTGCCTTCACATTTTCACTGTGGGTAGATCATCTTGACTTTCTAAATTATTATATCCATGTGTGCCCTATTCAATGTTTTCTGTATGCCTAATCCCAGATTTCCAGTAGACATTATACAGGTGTGACACTAGCTGAACTTCAAGGACCAGTGCCGGAGTGCTTTTGCAGTGGCACAGCTGGGCTTCCACGTACTCTTGACTGCCCTCAGACAGAGGGCCCTGGGGACAGGTTATCACAGCCAAAGGGTCTCTCTGGCAAAACCTCAGGAGCAGATCCAGAGTGGTCTGCAGGCTGGACAATGGTGTGTCTTATCAGAAGTATCTATCAGCCACAATCTTCCCAGGGGCATGCTGCTTTTCACCCCATCTCATGATGGATGAGTGCTACAGCAACAGAGGCTGGCAGGCTGGATGAAGGGCTATGTGTGATCTAGAGTTAGATGCTGAATCCCCCCGGTCTCCTCTAACATTTTGTATCATCACAAGCCATTTTATTTCTGATTGTTGCCCTTGCACTAGGTTCAGTTGTGTTGGAATACAAGACAAATTTATGTCTGGCTACACTGCATCTACCAGGAAATCTTTTAGTCTTTACTAAATAGAAATATTTGTCAACCAGCAGTATCCTCTAAAGGTTAGCAACCTCTCTTATTAAAAATATGAACCCTGCATCTAATTTGAAATTTTCTGGCCTCAGATTCTAGTCACTGACTCATGTTATGCCTTCTGTTGCTGTTAGAGTGACCTTTTAGTAACCTCCTACTTTAGCACCATGTATTTTCTCCCCATGAAAGCACTTACATATTACAAATAACCAACACTCTAGTTTCATTTTAAGAAAAGAACTCAAACTGTTAAGTTTAACATTCTCCTTAAGTAATTGGAGGTCATGTAAAAAATATCCTGTTGTCCTTCATTTCTTCATTCTCTTAATTAGAGCCAAATGTTAGAAATATCCTTAGAAAGACAGAAATAGGCAAGACATCCCTGCTTGGCCTAGTTGCACAGCATGACTCAACAGTGGCCACAAAGTTGCAACACATTAAAACTTTTAAGAAAAAAAAAAGAGCGAGCACTACTTTTGTAGGCAGTGAGCCAAAGTTACTCCCTGTAAATCTAGTATAGAATTGAACACTTACAAATTATTAACTAGCACAGAAGTTAAAAAAATTAACTACAACAAGGGGAAACAAAAAATAGCCCAATTGGGTACACAAAATCATGATTACACACTCCTGATTTCACTCTGATTTAACTTACAACAAGAAAAAATTTCACTGTTATCTGGAAGGAAGGTCTTCTTCCCTTTAATGCCTAAAGATTTCATAAATTATTACAGCTAACCTGCTTCATCCAAAGTTCAAGAATGATTTTTGCCCTGATTTCATGTCCATTTTTTTGCATCTAGAATTAAAAAAAACTAGCTTGAAAAGTTTCACTAATTATTTGTTAAGGTAACTTAAAATACCTTTTTTCATCTTAAAAGTATCCAGATTCAGGCTTCAAATTGCACCTGAGTTTCACAGTCTACTGAGATTTGAGCAGCTAGTTAGCAAATTCACTGTCTGAGAAAGTAATGCAACAGTGAATTAGCTGTTCTTTTATCCTCAGTGCTTTCCTGTCAGCCTGATAACTCAACCTGACAGCCTTCTAAAATGAGATGACTGCTTGGTGGTGAGGGGAGACCAGTGGATGTTGTTTATCTCAACCTCAGTGATGCCTTTGACACTGTTTCCCATAACAGCCTAGTAGACCAGCAAGGTGGTTTGGTCCAGTTAAGGGGACAGTGAGGTAGACTGAAAACGAACCTGCTAAGCTTTAAGGGTTGCAGTTGGCAGCACAAACTCTAACAAGATGCAAGTCACCAGTGGTGTGCCCCAGCAGAAAATACTGGGGCCAAGACTGTTTATCCTCTTCATCAATGATCTCGATACTGGGACGGTGGGCACCCTCAGCAAGTCCACAGACAATACAAAACTGGGAGCAATGTCTGATGCACCAGAGGGTCTTGCTGCCATACAGAGGGACCTGGACGGGCTGGGAATGGGCCCACAGAAACCTCATGCAGCTCAACCAAGGGAAATGCCACGTCCTGGGCTGAAATAATCTGAAACACCACTACAGCTGGGAAGCAGCTCCCCAGAGAAGGACCTGGGGTTCTTGATGAACAAGCTGTCTCTATGAACCAACAGTGCACCCCTGCAGCAAAGCAGGCCAGTGGTGTCCAGCATTGCATTAGGTAGAGAATCAATAGCAGGTTAAGGGAGGTGATTCCTCTGCTCTCCTCAGCCCTGGTGAGACACAGCTGAGGGGCTGTGGCCGGTGCTGAGGTCCCCAGAAAGACACAGATATTCTGGACTGAGTCCACCAAAGGACCAGGAAGACAATGAGAGGGTTTGGAGCATCTGATGTATAAGGAGAGGCTGAGAGACCTGGTACTGTTCAGCCTGGGGCAGTTCAGGGCCATGATAGCCGTGTGTGCAAATACCCGATGGGGGGAAGCAAAAAAGATGCACCACTCTCCTCAGTTTTGCCCAGGGACAGGATAACAACCAATGGGCAGAAATTCAAATACAGGAAGTTCAAACACAAGAAAACTTTTTATGGAGTGATTGAACACTGTACTAGGTGGCCCAGAGAGGTTGTGAAGTCTCCATCCTTGGAGATGCTCAGAATCTGATGGGTCACAGTCCTGAGCAATGTGTTCTGTCTGACCCTGATCCCAGCAGGAGTGTTGGACTAGATATGTCCAATGGTATCTGCCAGCCTCAACCATTCTGTATGCTGTAACTATGCATGTGAAAGTAGAAATTCTTTTCATTATAGATATAATTTTGCCACTCTGAGGAGTTGTTTGCCTTTTGCTGCAAACTCTGTTTTGAAACTTCCATGATCCATAGAATTTTGTTGTCTTAGCTATTTTGGTAAACATTTTTTTTTCTGTAACTCATCCACTCTGTTAAGCGGAATGAAATCCTTCCAGTCTGAAAGAGCCTAATGTGTTTTGCTGGTGAAAAAGTGGGAAGAGGAAGATAATACAGGATGAACTTCTTATGCTAGCAGAAAATACAACAGGCTATATGAAGAGAAGACTGCAAATGGACACTTGGAGATGGCTTTGTCAACACCTGTGATAAGTGGAACTATCTATATGCTTGAAGTTAGGCTTGTGATTAAGAATTCCATTGAATAATGGCTAGAGTATCACACAAAGAAGCCCCTTGAATTCAGCTCAACATATGGACAAAGTTAAGAGCAATAAAATCAGCCAAACAAGCCAGACTAACATAAATGCAGCCATATCCCTCGCTGCCTTTTCACGAGTTGTCCCTATCAATAAGGATATGCCCATTATATAGCCATTTAAGTTACATCTTATTTACTTACAGAGTTTCTATGCCACAAATATCAATTCACAATCAGTTTCGTCTATAGTCACAAAGCTCCTAAAAAATTATTTTCATTTCAAACTCCTAAACACAGCCATTAGTAAAACACACTAAGGTTCCTGGACAAGCCCCCACACAGCCAAAATAGCTTTGCCACCAGGAAACCGAGGTCACTCTCAAACACACATATACGTGCCTTACAATGCAAATCCTCCCGAGATATCCACTGCTGTACACCATGGTCATATGACAGATAGAAGAGGCTGGACATGTACAACAAGAACAACACACCATACCCGAAATACAAGCAGTTTTATTCATTATAGGGACGTTTTAGAAGAAACAGGGCACCAGGGAACCACAAACAGAAGATACTCTAACATCTATTGGGTTTTAAAGTCAAGAGGACTGTGGGAAGAAGGACAGGAGAGGTCTAACCAGTTTAACTACTGCTCACTAATAAATTAGCTTGGCAACTTGTCCTCATTTTAATTTAGTTATTTTTGAGGGAAAACAAAATTATAATCTGGGGATATAAAATTTTAGAATAAGTAGTTGTGTTGCTAGGGAGTTTGGTTGCAGTTTCGTTTGAAGAGATGGATGTTTTGTGTTTGTTGGGTTGTTTTGGGTGTGCAAGTTTCTTTTCTTGTAATTCTGAGAGAAGTACCTGAGAGCTGTGTGTTTTTATGTTGCACGGAAAATGCCACTTCCGACAAGACTGGTGAACAAATACGCTCTAACCACAGTCAGACAACTCTTTTTTATTACTACCTTCAACCACACTTGGAGAACTCTTTTCTATTATTATATCGAATAGAAGAAACATGGGAGGAATCAGTTTCTCCCTTGCTTATATTCTCTCTTTCACACACAAAAAAAATAACACAGCCTCAAGATTATTTTAATGTTTAACACAAAAATTCAAAAGTGTAGCTCAGGTTCCTTATCAAATACCAGTAAATTTTCTAAAGAAAGGACTGATCAGTCTATCAGCCTTCCTCATCTTCCACAGGCAACAAAGACTACCAAGGGGCCTCCAGTTCCCCTTATATTCTAGTACAAGCAAACTGTAGTTCAGATTAAAAAAAAAGAGAGAGATTCAGTATTTTGGCCTTGATACACAGATTCTATTGAAACGAATCTCAGGAATGGGGAGATGCTCTGAACATTCAAGCTGCCTGCTCTAGTCTCTCTAACATCAAAAACTGCACCTAAGTTTCAAGGGTTTCTTTACTAATACTAGCTTTAGAAAGCTCTGATTTACTACAGAAAAAAAGTACTTCAAGTCACTTTAAAGGCCTAACATGTTGTCTAATAAAAATGAAAAGCAAAGCAGCAACTATGGCTGACAGTCCCTAGTTTCTGTGAGCTCCTCTGCTATTTGTATCACTCCACCACACAAAGCTCGCTCCAAATGGATGTTCTGGCAGAGGTCCCAGACACACATGCCACCAAGTCACAAAGCAGCTCACCGTCACACCACTCTTACTAATGAGAGCTACAGCAGTAGTTCTTCAACATCTTTTCCTCTGTGCAATCCTGTGATACATTCCTTATGTCCTCTCCTGCCTTTCCCAGCCAGCTGGAGAACTGCTGACTCCAGGAGAAACAAGGAAGGGAGAGATGTGAAGCTGCAGACTGTGCCCTATTAGGAAGAGGTTGCTCTTGCAGGGAAAACCGCGGGGAGGGCAGCTAGCAGTGACTGCACAGAGGTGGCAGGAGGTAGGCACCCAGAACTGACCACAGCTGGAGAAGGGTAGGCTGGCAGCCCCCGCGGTGAAAGACTGATGCTGCACTAGCCACTAAGTACCACACTGCTCCTTGCTGTGTTTGCCCTCCCCCTTCATCTTCCCCAAACACCTGAAGACTTGCCCAGCCCTGTACTAGCCACTTCTTCCCAGGTGCTCTCTTTGCTCTGCTCTCTGAAGCACACCACAGATATCCCACATTCCCCAATAGACAGAAGTGTGTCCTGGCTTGGCAAGCCACTGGGCTACATCACTGGGAAAGGAGAACAGCAAAACATTATACAGTGTGAAAAGCTGCTTGGATGAGAGGGTAAGCAGCTGGTATGTGAGAAGAGGAAGATTCAGAGGGAAAAGCTGCTGAGCATAGTCGAGTCCAGATGAGACACTGAGTGGTAGGCACAGTAACAGCAGGAGAGAGAAAAAAGTAGACAAAGATCTTCCTTCAAAAGAGCTGGAAAGGATTATGTAGGATCGTGACCACATTTTTCCTCAACCATCCAGGCCTGCCTTCCAGCTAAACAGAAAAAAGGAGAGGTCATTTTTTATTATGCACAAGGAGGCTCTGGGAAGCTTCTTTTGAGAAGAGTGGCTATTCCTCATGCAGGGGACAAGAAACAGAATTTTCTTTTGCAGATTGCTTCAAGCACTGAGATAATCCAGGTGCTGGTTTCCTCCTGAATCCTAGGAACAGCCCTAAGCAAATACAAAATATTCATGAGCAGAACAGTTAGCTCGTTCCAGAAAGCAATGGAAAGGAAGAGCAAAAAGATCCACCAGACTGTGACAGCATCTGTGTAAGCCGGAAAGTGAAGCTGATGCTTTTGGGAGCAGCCAGAAACGATGACAAGTGCAGACAGAGGCCTTGGCCACATTCAAGTGTAGTAGAAGAGACTGAGGATTTGGAAACCAGAGAGTGGAAGCACGAACAGCTTGAGACTTCCATGAAGGATATCACTAATAGAGTCATGAATGGGGGGAAACCGAGAGAGTTCTATAAGGAAGGCACTGAAACATATGCATATACATTCCATCACTGTCTTGCCCTCTAGGACAAAAATGTAACATATACATATGTTCTCTATGCTCCACACTAGGTACCTGCGTGGGGTTAGGGGTACATTTTATCAGCAAGAGGGAGCAGGCTCTGCTGCTCAGTATCCAGCACAGATCTCACCATCCCGTAGAAACCACCACCATCATGAAGCCAGATTTACCATTCATCAATAAATTTGCACTTCATACAAGGCAAAGACTAAGGAGGAGGAAGGTAGTTTCTTGACGCTGTTTTGGGATGCAACATGAACCTCACTAAACAGCCTTGAATCACCCTCTCATTTGCAGGGAAGAGGTCGCTCTTGCCCACAGGTCCACTAGCTGAAGTGACTGGTGGATGAACTTGTTGTCACAGTCTAAGTGGTGGCAGCCATTCAGAGGATAGGCAGCATGAAAAGCCACTGGGCATCAATGGGTTATGAGATTTTGGATGGTTTATCTTATCCACCTCCATGGTCAACATAACTGAATAGGAGAAAAGGCTGTGGTGTGTTCCAAGAAAAAGGAAGCTCCAGAGGGAGAAGAGGATGACAAGCATGAGATATTCCTAGTATGTGCCAGCAAAAGCAGTGCCTGCACAGGGACACCATAAGGGTGGCAATTCGCTGCCTTTTTCTGATGCATGTGTGAGTCCAGTAGGGCTGGGGCAATGACAGCCAGCACCAAGTCCTGTTTGAGGCACTCTGGAGTGGTAAAGCTTCAAGGATTCATCACGACCTTCACTCGAAAGGTATTGTGCAGATTACATCACATTTAAAACATTTTTCATCACCAGGGCATGTACCACCCTTTCAAAATTTCAACTATCTACCAGTAAGTTATTCAAATGAAAAATTGATCTTCAAGACAGCACAGGCATTTACACCCCTGCCAGAGATTTCTGACCAACAGAAAATCGGTGAGAAAACTCCTAAGGTTTCAATAATTAATGTCAAATACTAGAAGTTTCGTACTCAAAGGGAAACTGAAGGGAAAAGCAAAACCACAATTGATATCACCATTATAAGTAATCTGCACTAAAAGGCCAACTCGGCTGCTCCTCAGCAGGGAGAAAATTGCAGGTTAGAAAGAAGAAACGCCTTGCAAATACAGGGCTTCACTCAAGTTACCTGTTACAATGAAGAGAGAAAATGGATGTTACTCCTGTCACCTGTAACTGCTATAGGGTGGACTCAAGTCAGTCTCTAGGTACAACTACAAGTGCCACCATGACAAGCAAAAGCATGCATATCATCAGAAATGTATTTTTGTCAGCATTGAGACTATAATTTAATTTACTGAGGTTGGCATAAAGTAAACACCAGCTATCAGAGAGAAGACTGCCCATATAATTAGAATCTACTGAAGAAACGCCACTGGAGAAAAGGAACAGCTTTTACCCAGGAAAATGCAAGTGAAGAAAAAGAAAAGCAAGGCAGCAGAAAGATCAGTTATCTGGCCCATCAATCTAAAAGAACAGCATTAAATCTTCAAATGGGTAATCCTGTGTCTGTTTCTGAAGGTACACTGCAGAACCTCAAAGAAATGCAGGCATTACATACTGCTTATTTAAAATTTGCTTGGCTAAGAGCACATAGCCAATACATGCTACAATATAGTCCCTCAAATGGGAGAAGTGTGAAATGTGTCCCAGGATGCATGCCAGCAAAAGAAGTAGGAAGGTATTGCTTTGGGATGCAGAAAGTTTTAGCTTTTTGAAGGCCATTTTAGGGAGGCAAGTACAGGCTCAAACGAGATGCCTGTGCTGGAGAAGCTGCCGAGAGCTAGGTCTGATGCAAAGGGAAATGGTCAGCCCTCTGCAGAGCTGTGGAAAGCTGATTTTGCTACCAGCTGTTGTCTGTTTCAGACCTGCTCTCCCCTTACAGACTGTTCAAAAAGATCCTCTTTGCATACATCAGTAATCCTTACTCAAAAAAACAAACCTGGGCTATAATATATGAAGTTTTTTTTGTTGTGCACTGACTGACTACTGGGAGCACACTTGTACTCTTGACTGATCACTCACGCTGAGCTCAGAGTCTTCCGTCAAAGACATTATTCACCTCTCTCAGATGGCAGAAAGTGTTGTAATCCCAAGCAGGATTAGTGGAGCTGTATCATTTTACATCACGTGGGAACTAGCCTATTTACCTTAAACTGCATTTAACTTCATAAGTTAATAGTTTCATCTTTTCCCAGGGTATTATTGTGATCCTGAAAAGAGAAGGAGAGCTACACTGGATATTAAAACTCAACAAGATAGGTTTGGCAGCTGAGAGGCACATTCAGAGATAACAGGGCAAGTGAATTTCAGTTCACAGAATCTCAAAATACGCTGAGTTGGAACAGATCCACAAGGATTATCTAGTCCAACCCTCAGCCCTGCACAAAGTCACTCCATGTGCCTCAGAGTATCATCCAAACGCTTCTTGAACTCTGTCAGGCTTGGTGCTGTGACGACTTCCCTGGGGAGCCTGTTCCAGTCCCCAACCACTCTCTGGGTAAAAAACCTCTTTCTAATATCCAGCCTAACCCTCTCCTGACACAACTTCAGGCCATTCCCTTGGGTCCTGTCACTGGTCACCACAGAGAAGAGATCAGTGCCTGCCCCTCCTCTTCCCTTTACAAGGAAGCTGTAGACCACAACGAGGTTCCTAAAACTGAGGCTGAATTTTGCTGATGTGATACTTTCTTGTATTTCACATTTCCTAGTCTAGTGCTTCCTTCCCTCTCCTCTTTTTTTTAATTCAAAATAGTCTGTAAAATAGTAGGCAAGAATAATAGATATCTGCTTGCAGCCTCCACTGATGGAGGGAGTGGCTTCCTCACTAAGAACACAATGGGAACATGCAAGCCTAAGGAAAATACTGCCATAGTTTCCTCTGAATACTGAGCACCACTGGACTTAGGCCCTGAGAAAAGAAGAATGAGGGTGGAGAGAACATGAAAAATGCAGAAAAGGACTAAAGATAGAATACTTCCAGGGAAACATCTGGAAAAGCAGAAGTATAAAATGAGAGAGAGGTTGGCTTGTTTAACGTGAAAAATAAATAAGAAAATGATAGGAAAGAAGGAACTTCCTACTTTCATAGAAGCCAGTGGGAATAAAAAGCAACTACATTTAACTGAAGAACAAAGGAGAATGGCAACAAGCTATTATGTAATTTCCGTATTTTAAAAAAATAATTTTTTAATTATTTAGTTGCTTATCCCTTTCTTTTTTTGTTTTGTTATTATCCCTCTCTTTATGAGGGAAATGTTTGTTTGTTTAATGTAGCAAGAATGTATCTGCAATTACTGTTTGTGTTTTTTTTGCTCCATGAAGTGCAATTAAATTATATTAAACACATTTACAAGATAATACATAGAGTTACAAATTAGAAATCTCTATTTCACTGCTTTCCATGCTTAAAAACAAACTCAATGGATTGATGGCTTTATGCTTTCAAATTCTAAGTAGAACATTTCTTAGTTCCAGAATTCCTGGAAAACAGTAAGAATAACTAAGAAAAAAGCTAGGAACAGCAAAAGCTCAACAAATACCAACTGTAACTTAATTAAAATTTACTTAATTTCATACTCAGCTGCAGGAAACACCTGCAATGGTAACAGAAATTCTGGTCTCTTATTCAACTATCAGACTGAAATAGTTTGTCAATATTCTATACTTTAACATGTTTTTAACATAGGTTTTGCTGGGGAGGGAGGATCTTCCACTAATTGTTCAAATGCTTAAACTTTGCTGTTTTATAGCAAAAAAAATTTCCTCAGTCTTGAGAAGGAATAAAAATGTAAAGCTCTGACTATGACTCCACCAACAAACAGGCTTTAATAATGTCCCAATTACTGTAAAATATTTGCATGAATGTTAAAAAATTATTCTGATTGTTTCCTGCACTATTTTTAGGCTCAAATGCTTTCATCTCTTACTCAGACTTATTGACAGCTTCACCCAGTAAAAGTCAATTTTGTAGAGGCACTTTCATTTTTCAGGAAAACGTTTCTAGAAATTGCAGCTTTACAGTATCTCCCTTAATAAGTACAGTCAAATATTAAAATGCTTTCCTGCAGTGCTGCTATTGCTGGGGTTTTTGGTATGCATTGTAGTCAGATGTTCCTTTAATACAATAACAAGCAATATTGAATTTATCAACTTTCACTATGCTGCGTGTAACTCTCTAATATTGTCTTTCTATTAAGCAATTCACCAACTGGCTGGCAGGGAAGAAGACTGGCCTGGCTGAACAGAGCTTTGGCTGGAACTCAGGAAAAAAAGGAGAGTTTATGACCTTTGGAAAAAGGGGCAGGCAACTCAGGGAGATTACAAGGATGTTGTGAGGTTATGCAGGGAGAAAATTAGAAGGGCCAAAGCCCAACTAGAACTTAATCTGGATGCTGTTGTAAAAGACAATAAAAAAAAATTCGACAAGTACATTAGCAACAAAAGGAGGGCAAAGGAGAATCTCCATCCTTTATCAGATGCAGGGGGAAACAGAGGAGCAAAGGATGAGGAAAAGGCTGAGGTACTTAATGCCCTTTTTGCCTCAGTCCTTAATAGTAAGACTAGCTGTTTTCTGGGTATGCAGCCCCTTGAGCTGGAAGACAGGGAGAGGGAGCAAAATGAAGCCCCCATAATCCAGAAAGAAATGGTCAGTGACCTGCTATGCCACTTACACACACAAAAGTCTATGGGGCTGGATAGCATCCACCCAAGGGTACTGGGAACTGGAGGAAGAGCTCAGCAAGACACTTTCCACTATTTAACAACAGACCTGGTTGACTGAGGACATTCCAGTTGACTGGAAGTTAGCAAATGTGACCTGCACCTACTAGAGTTGGACAAAGGATCTGAGAAACTACAGGCCTGTTTGTCTGACCTTAGTGCCAGGGAAGGTCATGGAGCAAATCATCTTGAGTACCATCACAAGGCACATGGAGAACAACCAAGGGATCAGGCCCAGACAACATGGATATATGAAAGGCACATCCTCATTGATCAACCTGATCTCCTTTGTATGGCGAGGTGACCTGCTTAGTGGGTAAGGGAAAGCCTGTGGATGTTGTTTACGTGGACTTTAGTTCAGTCTATGATGTTGTCTCCAACAGCATTCTCCTGGACAAACATGGCTTGGACTGGTGCACTCTTTGCTGAGTTAAAAACTGGCTGGATGGCCAGGCCCAGAGAGTGGTGGGGAATGGTGCTATATCCTGTTGGCGGCCGGTCACTAGTGATGTTCCCCAGGGATCAGTGACACCAGGGGGTCAACCCTGTTTGACATGTTTATCGATGGCCTGGATGAGGGAATCAAAGGCACTCTGAGTAAGGTTGCAGACAGCACTAAGCTGGGCAGAAGTGTTGATGCACCGGAGGATCGGAAGGCTCTGCAGAGGGATGTAGACAGGATGGATCAATGGGCCAAGACTGCACTCGGTCACAACAATCTCATTACATACAGGTAGGGGGGAAAGTGGCTGGGAAACTGCTTGGCAGAAAAGGACCTGGGGGTGCTGGTTGACAACTAGCTGAGCCAGCAGTGTGCCCAGGTGGACAAGAAGGCCAATGGCATCCTGGCCTGTACCAATAACAGATGGCCAGCAGGACTAGGGAAGTGATTATCCCACTGTACTCCGCACTGGTGAGGCCACACATCAAATACTGTGTTCAGTTCTGAGCCCCTCACTATAGGACAGACACTGATGTGCTGGAGCAAGTCCAGAATAGGGCAGTGGAGCTGGTGAGGGGTCTAGAGAACAAGTTCTGGGAGGAGCAGCTAAGGGAACTGGTGTTGTTTAGATCAGAGAAAAAGATGCTTAGAGGGGACCTCATCCCTCTCTACAACTACCTGAAAGGAGGTTGTAGACAAGTTTGAGTCACTCTCTTCTCCCAAGTAATAAGAATGACAGGAAACAGCCTCAAATTGTACCAAGGGAGGTTTAGACTGGATATTAGGAAAAATTTCTTCACTGAAAGAGTAGTCAAGCACTGGAACAGGCTGCTCAGGAAAGTGCTGGAATCATCATCCCTGGAAGTGCTCAAAAAATGAGTAGATGTGGCACTGAGGGACATGGTTTAGTGGTGAACATGGTGATACTGGATAAATGGTTGGACTTGATGATCTTACGGATATTTTCCAACCTACTTGACTTTATGGTTTTATGAAAAATCTCCTAGATAAGAGTGATTGTGTAAGCAGGGAACGCACAGTAGAGGGAAGGGGCATATGAGGAAAATGAGAAAGGGAAAAAAAAAGAACACAAGCGAGCAGGATGTTCCACTGACAGGAGAAAGGATGGAAGAGAAAGGAGTCAAATTCGTACCAACACCAGGCAGAGAAAGAAGACATATATGATAGAAGTCTGTCCTTAACAGATCTGAAAATCTATCATCTGACTGGATCTACAAATAAGAATGGCGTATCAAATGGATATAGGATATGGAGTGACATTTAAAAATGATCCTGAACAATACTGCACTTAAAAGATATGGCAATGGGCAAAAGAATGTCAGTGAGTGAAAAAATGAGAAGGGAAGAGATTCAGTACTATGGAGTGCAGTAACTGAGAGGAAACACGGGATTATGCCTAATCCAATAAGGGAAACGGATGTGGTTAGTGAGAAACAAGTAAAATGATTGTGTACTAATACTTAGGTTGTAGAACAGCAAAGAAAAAAGTGGAATTTCCATTGCTGGTGCTAAATGTGAAGCAATATATTGCAGGAATAACAGAAAATGCAATCAGGAGTGGAACATGACTGCCTTTGGGAAAGGTGAAAACAGAAGCAAAAGTGGTGCACAAGGACTGAACATGAATAATGGCAATGGGATAAGAAGGAATAGCATCAATAATACAAAATTCTTTTAGGAGAAAGACACTGTACAGTAGATTCCCAGTTCCTTTGAAGCAGATTTCTTCCTTTTTTCCCCAAAGAAAATTTTACCCAACACTCAAAAGAAACAATTCCTAGTAGGAAAAAAGTTTTTAAATTATGAGTTCCAGATAGCAAAACAAATAGATCTAGTGGCAGCAGGGGCCCAGTTATTTCTGAATGTGAGATCCTATGTATTTTTTTACTAAACAACAGTTAAACAAGAAGGACTGTGGGTATTCCTAGAGTTAATTTTGGGGGAAGCAAAGTTTTCTGTAATACAATTGGATTAAGAAAATAATAATGAGTTGTGAGACCATTATTTGGTTTTGTTTAGACTAAACAGAGAGGTAAGCAAAATGTTTATAATAAAAGTTCAGGACTTCAAAGGGGCAAGTTTGATAAATTAAAAGAAAATAGTTTATTAAATATTCACCTGGCCTGAGGAGATATCAAATACGAAGAACTATTTGAGCTCTTGAGGCATTGCTACAGAACTGCAACTGAAAAAGCAAGACCATGAACAGAAGGACTGAAAGTAAAATTTATGCTATAAACTGAAAATTCATCAGCTGCAAATATCAAAGAGAAACCCATAAAATCACAGAGAGTCATCCTGCTATAATCATAAAAGACAAAGACACAGCTGAAGTGTATCAGATGTCCTTCTGCTAGACAAAGATCATTGCAGTATTCTTGCTCTACAGAGCAAGAGCTCACCTGAAGCACTGAGCAAAGGTTTTCACTGCCCATATTGGAGGACACTGGCCTCAAACTGGTGCAAAGAAAGCTTACCAAGGACAAGAGAACAAACAAGCTTCTCCTAGACCAGAAGAGGACCCAAGGAACTTGGCTTGGTTAGCCTCCAAAGACATAGACTTCTGAGAGAGCTACAAAATTTGTTTATATAAATATATTGCAGAGGAAGTAAAAGAGCTATTTAATCAAAATGACAATGTTAACTCAAGAACAAGTGGATACAAACAGGCCACAATGAAATTCAGGCTGAAGTTAGAAGAAGGCTTCTAGCCTGACCGCACTGAGGTTTTGGAACATATTTTTAATGACAGCAGTGAAGACAAAGAACTTAACAGGATTTTGATCACTTTGCAAATGGCATAGCAGGAGGAGGTTGCCTGTAATAGTAGGAGAACAAATGCTAGGTTCAGGAAATCTTTTCCATTCCTAATTTAAATAAAAAATTTGTTCACTGAAACTTGGCAGAAGCTATTCAATGCTGTGTTTTAATGGCTGTCTTTGTTATTTCATGAAATGTACTTAAAAGGATTGTTAAAAGAAAAACCTTTCTGTTGAAAGACAGCATGGTGTTTTTATGATGTACAAACAATAAGTATCCTGGAATCCTAGCCAGCACACTGAAAGTCCATTAAAATAAGTTGCAGCAAATTCATTAGGAATAGTGATAACTATAAAAATGAGGCATTATTGCAACAGCTTAAAGTTCATGCATGCTGGAGTTACGTATTTTGGTAAAATTGATGATAGGAAAAACCATCTGTGGTTAGGACAGTGGACTGGGACTTAACAGTTCAGTTCCTGAATCTGACATAAACTTTAGGGAAACCATTCATTCTGCTGCTTAGTTTGCTAGCTGTTAAAGTAAAATAATCATTCTCTTTTCCCTTGCTCTGTATATATCAAAGTCTCCACATCTGAAGATGGTGACTGTCAAGTACACCAGGGCCAGTTCTCATATTACATTTCTCACATTACTGCGACCAGCAAATTGATCACACAGGATGACTTTGGCTCCACTGGCTTCTTCCCACTGTGCTGGCTTCTAGCGACTGGCTGAGCTGTGCTTTTACAAGTAAAATCACACATGGACCTGGAACTCAACCACGACAGAAGTCAACTTCTCTATATCAACCTGAAATATCAAAGCTCTGGCTTGTAAATGAAAGACATGTAAATGAAAGACAATGCAATTCTAACCACACTTCACATTGTCAGTCACAAAACTCTCATATCAATAACTGCTAGTCTTCAAGTTCAAAGGTCAAACTGATTCATGCTCTAGATATTTAAGTAAAAATAAAATGTACATTTTAACTTCATCTTTAATATCTTTTCATAGAATAGATCTGTATTTTAAGATGTCTTGCCGAAAATGCTTTTATACAATTTCAGTATCTTCCAACAATGTAACAAAAGGAAATGGGATAAACCTCAAGGATTTCAGTGTAAGCAGAAAACTTCGCTGCATGTCTGGAAAAGTTTTTGTCAAAACAAGGATTATCACATTTGCATAAAAGTTGACTTGTTTTAATCCGTATTTTGTAATAGGAGGCCTTTCATAATTTTCTTGCTTATTATTATTTTTACAACCTATAATGCAACCTGGAAACCCATTCTATCTCCCGTGAATTAAATACCTACAAACTTTCAAGTTCATTTAAAAAACCCCAGCAGCTTTGAATTAATAAGCCCTACTTCAGATGATGCAGGACAAATTCTCTGTCTGGTATGCAGGGAGCACAGTTTTATTATCTTCCTTGTGACTTCCAAGAAATCCAGCAAACACATGAAGTGCCACCATAGATGAAGCAGTTCTTTCGATAGATCTGGAGGACTGCCCGTGTTACGCATCATGGCACACATTATTTCGCATTACTGCTGAACGGTGCAGACTAACCCCATGCAGAAAAGAAATAAACGATTCTGGAAGTTGTGCCAGCCAGAAAGGAACCTGTCGGGAACAGTCACGCTGCCGGGGACTATTTTATACGAGGGAGACAGACAGACAGACATTGCCCTTTGGCATATGAAGCTGGTTTGTCAAGCATCGCACACCGGCCAAAGGAAATGCTTCAAGTCTTTGTGCAAGGCCTTATGTAAATAACACCAAACTGACACCTTCAGGAAGTCAGGTGACATTATTCTTTATCAGAAGCACTTGTGACTTTACAAAAAAGAAAAGAAGTGAGCAAAAAAGGCTCACTTTGATCTTCTGAGCCTAGGAAGAGCCTTGGTGAATGAAGAGGAGAGGAAAGCTAAAGAAAAAGGATCTTCCTGTGTGCAGCTCTTTATACAACTGGAATTTGCCTTTGTACTTGAAGGTTGATGCTATTATTACATGGCCACCAAAGGCTGCATCCTTGGTGACAGTATAGTGCTCTCTCTCCTTTAAGCCAGCCATGTTTGGGGAACAGAAGTGCATCAAATGCAACCAAATGGGAAAGCAGGTCAAAAGTTCAACTATCACAATTTCCAAGCACCAGATTTCAACAAGCACCTTCCCAAATTAAGGGAGAGAAAAATCCCTGAAAGGCCATACAACACCAAGATACAAACTGCAGCTCGTGAAGCCCCCAAATTCCAGCCTGCAGAAAAAGCATGGCAGATACTTATTGCTATGGGCAGGTCTTCTTACAGTTTTTGTTCAGCCACTCAGCTATGATCATAATCAGAAACAAGTTGCTGAGACAGATGGACCTTGCTCTGCCTTCACAGAACCATCCTTAGATTGGCTGGAATGAGTCCAGAAGAGGGCCATGAAGATGATTACAGGGCCTATGGAAAAGCTGAAAGAGTTGGGGCTGGAGAAGGGAAGGCTCTGGGGAGGCCTTATAGCACCTTCCAGTATCTAAAGAGGGCCTACAACAGACTTTCAACAACAGTACGTAATGATAGGACAAGGGAAATGGCTTTAAACTCAAAGAGAGTAGGTTTAGATTCAAGAAGATTTTTATCTGTTAACATTCTTCTTAACATTTAGTTGTTACAAAGGAATTCTTTACTTTGAGGGTAGTGAGGCAATGGAACAGGTTGCCCAGAGAAATTGTCTCTGTCCCATCCCTGGAAGTGTTTAAGGCCAGATTGTATGGGGCTTTGAGCAACCTGGTCTAGCGAAAGGTGTCCCATGTCCTCCCACGGCAGTGGGACTGGACTGAGATGATCTTTAAGGTCCCTTCCAACCCAATGATTACTCTATTATTCTATGATTTTTATGTTTGTGTTCTCTCAAAGTCTGTTCACACAAAAAAATAGACACACAATATGCTTTTTCAAAGAGTTAATACATGGATTGGAAGAAACCAGTGATACTTTGTACAACACTGCCAACCCCGAGGGGTTTACACAACAAAATGACAAAACCAAATAAAAACATGGAAATAGCAGGGGCAGGAGAGGAAGTTTATTTTGCAAATTTTTTAGTAGCAAATTTGTTTTTCAAAGTTTGTTTCCATAATTGGTAGGGGCAACACTTTTACATTATCAAGAATTCTTTGCAGGATTCAAGCTCCTCTGCAATAGGAAAATGAAACAAGAAGCTCTAAAATTGCTACAGATTTGAGCAGCACAGTATTCAGCATATTATACCCTCTAAAACTAGAACTTCCTTGTTGTTTTTTCTCTCGTGGTGTTCCTCAATTTTAACTCATATAATGAACACCAAACCTGCTGGTGAAATGAATGCAGAGCTCTCCCTCCTACATAAAACCCAGGAAAGAAGGTTTAGGAAGAAAATTAGGGCAGTGTTTTATCTACCACAGCATTGAGATTTGCCTCCCTCTGCTTACACGGCAGTAACAGATGTCTGGGAAGATGATTCTCAAGATATATCTTTGATCTTGGGAAATCTCTAGAGTGCCATGACATCCCACTCTGGTGCTGATCCCATGGACTACTAACTGATTTCACAGCCATATGCCTAAACCATGAATGTGACTCGAGGAGCTGCACCTGCCCTGGCTTGCAGAAGGAATCTTGATGGCACACCTAAAACTGTTTGCTAAACTTTCTTTCCTAAGCTGTAGGAAGGTGAGACTGGGACCAAGAACATAATACAGGGCAGTGCTCTTCCCTTCTGCCAAATCTCTGCTCCCACTACATAAGTCTGTGATCCTTTTAGCTTACCCTGGGACTAGGAGAAGATACAGCTCAGCTCTGAATATTCTCCCTGTCTTTACCTAGTAATGAAAAAAATCAATAAACATAGAAAAAGTCTCAGTCTACTAGGATGTTCTGTATCACAAGAAAAAAGTTCCTGAAAATCTCATCCCATGCCAGACAAACTACAGCCAAAGACAGAAGAGCCTGCTGGTTCTAAAGAATGCTGTTAATCTTTGCTTTTCCCTTCCTCTTGCAAGCAAAACAGTTTTAACTCCAGGAATTTTACTTAATTCACTTCGTTGGCAATTAATGTGAAATTCTAATTACTGATTCAGATGTTGGTGGCAGGGAGGGGGGAGGAGGAGATTAACTTCTCCCCCTTCCTAGCCTCAATTTCCCTTGTTTTCCCCACATGCCATGCTTGGTCTGCTGGAGGACAGGCAGCACAGGCAGCTGAGGTTAGGCAGCTGCTCCTTCCTGCTGTGCCTCCCTTATTCCTTCTCCATACATCTCATTCTCCCTTCGAGGCCCCTCCAAGGACCAGGAGCAGGTCCACAGATGTGTCCCCAGTGATGGTCCCTTTCCAGATGTCTCCTCTCACTCACTCACGGCAACTCTCTTCTCCAAGCACATGTGGGCCTGGGCCTGGCAGCAGGGGCTGCTTCCAGACACCCTCCGTGGAGCACCCCACAGCCTCGCCCAAACCCCGCAACTTACACCCCAAACCCTCACTGCCAAAAAACCCCCAGAAGCCAGGGCTGCTGTGATTTCAGAAATCACACTGTGAGCCCTTCTTTTGAACCAGCAAAATAAGGAAAAGAAACGGCGAGAGGCCAAAACACGCATTGCCCAGGCATCTCCGAAAGCTGCAGCAGCTGGGCTGCTAACGCACACGGCTGACATCAGCCAGGCTGGGTTCTTGCAAGAAACTCATTCTGTTTTTTCCAGACAAAATCAGTTTTAGCTGCAAAATCCAGTTATCCAGGTGGGTGTCTTCGGTTTTTGGGGAGGGAGGGGGTGTTTCAAGCATGGGGAAAATGTGCTGGCAGGGTGTGGGAAGGGGCCAATGTTGCATCCGCTGGGGTTGCAGTTGGCACAGTCACACCAGCAAGAGCGTGAATTTTGTGCCAGTAAAACTTTCAGGGTAATGCTCCAAAAGTAATAGCTGTAAATATTTATCTTTTATGCTTAAAGAGCCTGACTGCACAGAACTCCTAGATGCTGGTGCATGCACTGGAGGGACAGGAGAAGGGGAGAGAAGTCAAGGCCCAGAAAGTGGCCTGCTAAGCTCCTTCTAAGGTAAATTTTCTGTAGCCTGTTAGCAAGAAATCATCCATTTTAGAGAGAAGCACGCATTGGAGTGTTTTGTTTTCTCCGAGAAGTGTGGAATTTGAAGCCAGGTCCTTTGGCTTATCTGTTGTAAACCATGACTGCTTCTCAGCACCACACCACTCAGTATTTCCTAGAGAAGGGATTCTGAGAAAAAAGAAAGAGCCCCAGTTCCCTAGAAGCATTAAATTAACACAAGGGATCTGTAAACGAAACAGCAGAGGTTTGAAAGCCTTACCCTTTACTGTTTCCTGCTTTCTTGGAAAAATCTCAGTATTAAAACAGATTGGATTACATTACAGGACTAGTTGCTGCTGAAGAATTTTATTTTGGTTATAAAACACAATGTTTGCTGTTTTTCTAATTCAATTTGCTTTTACCTTCCTTATGTCACACTGTTACTAAGGTTCCTGTGAGAAAATGCAGGTTGTTATTGCCTGCAAACTACTCCAATTATCATCTACTCTCACTTTGCAAAGTAATCTTGGGTAGAAACTGTGCAGTAAGTATAATACTGACCTAAAGAGGTATGTCACAATTTCAAATCTATTTACAGCTTTTGCTTTGGGCACATAAAAAAAGAAACAACATTAAGAACTTGTTTCCCCCCCCAAAAAACCAAAACCCAACCTTAAAAGGTTAACACATCTCTAAATTAAAAGAAACACTGACCCTAACACTACCAACCAGTTTACATCTCTGAATTATAAAATGTAAACAAGTGCTCTCGCAAACTTTATTTTCAAGGGCTTGTGCCTTTTGTAGTGAAGTTTTCAGCTAAAATAACATCAGCAGCCTCGTGTGGACTCGGACTAATTTCACCACAAAAGGCTGACTATAACTCCAGCCCTACGCCTGCAGTCCTGACACAAGGAAAACTCGCATTTAAAACAGTGGGAATTTTTGCCAGGTGATAGCCACAGGATAAAGCTTCCTGGGTAGGATAAAAATCTAAAGCAAATTTTTATTTCACGTTTAAAAGTTTTAAGTAGGTGAAGTGAAAATTCTTGGCACTCCCAAATGACATCAAAGATTGAGGGAGGAAAAAACCAGAAGATTCTTGGTAGCAATATATTTAGCACCTTTCTTGGAATGTAATTGTTACTGGAAACTTTGGGGGTGTATCCCTATGCATTAACCACTTTTATACAGCAAAGTCCGATTTCTGAACTCATAAAAGTATTGCACAATACTCTAACTACCTCAAGAGGCCTGATAATAAAATCATAGTGCTTCCCAGTAATCCTAAAGATAAAGAGAATAATCAATTTACAGCTGGAAAAAAATACGCTGCTGCATATGTTACTGCAATTACAATTTGTCTGCACACTACAGTGATGCTTCTCACATGACAAGTCCGAACAGAGTTAAAAATATAAAAGTGGCAGGCCTAGGCAAGTAATAGACTCTGCCAAATTTACAGATGTGTGTAAAAATGTGATTTAACAATTTTTTTTCTAAGTATTCATGGGCTATGTGAAAAATGGGTGTCGAAGGGAAGTTGCAGTGAAAACAAGCAATACAGGTCAGGATCAGATTGTTTTTCCTGTCATCTTTTAATAATATTCATCTGCTTGATTTCATCTTCTGGATGCCACCTGTATGCTAAAACAGTCAAGTTTTAATGAAGAACATTAAATGAGACCATAATGCCTGTAAGCAATATCCCATATTGAAATGGCACAGCACAGCACCATCAGATTTGAAAAAGAGGGAATTCTGTGAGTGAAAATCTATAGCCACTGCCCAGTCTGTGTGTTTGTTCTGGAGTGTTTGTAAGCAGTTTTGTTTAAAGGTAAGAGAACAACAGGACAGTCCATCAAAATCCCCTGGTATATTTTACCACTACCTTTATATTTAAAGAAGACATAGATCAATCTAAAATCACAGTGCAAAGTCATTTTTAAGCCAGAAGAAAATATAAATTAAAGGGACTAACTAGTGAAAATATAAATGATATAGACTAACTAATTAAAATTACACAAGAGCCCTACAGATTTTTAAATTATTTATTCTGGTTCCTTCTACATACTTGTGTAGTTTCTAATATCATGAGCAGAAAATACAGACATCAAAACATACAGTTATTACAATATTAAACAAATACCTCAAGTGTAAAATTTTCTGCATTTTAAACTGAAATACTGAGGGTTTTTTTTTTCAAAAACTTGAATACAAAAATCACAGCTCAGACTTGCCTACAATTTGCAGGTGACTTAAACTGACCTGAAAAATAAATTAAGATACTATTCACCCAAATGAATTCCTAGTTAAGTGTTCAGATACACAGCAACAAGACCAGTAGCTCCATATCTTTTGGATGTAATTTTAAAATTCAGACACAGAGTAATTTTGACAGCACAAGGAATAATTATGGTTTATACAAAAGACTTTCTGCCTCCCAACTGTACATGTATCTATTAAGTTATAATAATGTAAAAAAGTACTTGCTGAAGGAGGAAAAAAAATTAGTTTTTGTTTTTCAATTCACAGTATGCCTGTTCAGCTTTCACATACTTTCAGACTTGCTTTCTTTTACCTCATCTTCTTCAGAGTATATTTACCACTGACCATCAGATTTTACTAAGTGTCTGCCTTGGGACATGAGGGATGCTCCTTATTTTAACAATTAAGTCCTAACTACATAAAAAAAAAAACCCATTAGAGGACTATAAAATATTCTAGGCTGTCACAACCAATAAATACCCATGTCTGAATGTTTTTAAAGGAAGTTAGTGTTAAATCTAGGTACTCTATTAGAGCTGCAATTCAAGTAGAAAGGAAACAGTCTGAATTCTTCCCTCTCTTTTAGAATGTAATCCCTACAAACTTCTGGGAAACTTTGGATTTTGGGAAAATCAGACCAGTGTTACATAAGCACATTGAACTTCATGGAAATAAAAAATTCTAAACTCCTTGTAAGGTTCAACATTCAATTCTTTTTTATATAGATATATATGTGAGTGGGTGTGCATAAACATCTATTTTAGACATCTGCATACATCTGACTTCTTAAAAAATCTTAAATATTGATCACATATTGTGTGATAACCATGAAGTGCTAAGCTACCCACAACCAACAACAATAAAACTATTCTCAGAAATTATTTCTATTAGGTTCTTGTAATATTTGCAGAAACAGTTTCATATTAATAATGTGTATAGCTAAAAAATTATTTCACTAGCATATTTCTGTAAAAAACACAGACATACTAAATATTTGGTACATTTTTCAAAGTAAACATAATTAATGAATATGGTATCAGTTCTTTTAGATAAGCATTCAATTTTTGAGACCATTACGCTTTGCTTTTTATAAAGAGGCTGTGTAGCAAATAGGCTGTAAGAACGTACCAAACATATAAAATATATTTATTTTGAAAATAATATGCTTGGAGGAATATACTCGTGATTTAAATGTGGATGATATGACAAAATATTTGCTTTGAGGAAATGGAGTCACAGAATGAGAAAAGCAAACTCATTCTGTCTGAAATATTTAAGCAATTTAGTGACTTCCTACTGTAAATTCTACTCATGATACTCAATATGAAAACAAGTCAATATAGCTTGACAATAAAACCAAAGATAGTGCTGTAACTGATAGCCTTGGGTGCAAAGGAATATGTGGCTTAAACGCAGAACATGGGACAAATTCTCAGTTGATGGTTCATTGTTTTAGCTGCTTTCAGTGGGACTATGACAATTTAAACCAGCTGAAGGCCTACCCCACCATTTTGTTGCTCAGACAATTCAATATGATCTCTGCTTCAGGGAGAAAAGAAGTGCAAGACTTCTAATAAAATGAATACCACCACCTGATTTTGTGTTTTCTTTATTTTTAAAATTGACAGACCTCTAAAAGTCGATAATAATATCACACTGTAGATGTGGGACCGAAATCAGTAAGACACAGTAAATTCAGTTATGGGAAACAGCTTTGAATGGTTTTAATTATATTTTCCTAGAAAGGCTTATAGAATGTTATTGATATTTGACCTGGATAGTTCTGTTTTCTATTATAAAGTACATAATATCAATACAGCATCATATATGTCTGCATTCAGAAGTCCTTAACCCTTTGCAGGCCCCAAATGAAAGGAAAGGCAGGTGGATTTTCTTTTTTTTTTTTTTTTAATTTGAAGAAAGCAGATGCCATCAAACCTGTCACCTGTCATAAAGTATTAAACCTCTGTTAAAGTAAAGAAGTCATGAGGTCTGAAACACCATCACATTCTAGCATGACGAAGAAAAAGAGCAGAATATTCATTTTGTCCATGATGGTATTTGTATGTTAACTGTGTAGACATCATCTATTTTACAGTTGCCCCATTCTTTCTCTCTCCTAAAGCCAGCTCATACACCTGGTCTCCCCTGGAAGCCTCTGCTGTCTGTCACTTTCCAACGTTCACATTCCAGTTGGTTGAATCCTTCATTAAATTAGACACTCCTATACTGAATTTTTAAAAAAAGGGGGGGCAGGGGGGCAAGGAAGGAAAAAAAAAGGAAAAAAAAAAAGCCATACAGTATAAGCAAAGGAATCTGGTTTCTCAGAACTATAAATTTCAAATCCATCTGGTCTGGGAGGAGGACAATAAAAATATATGGAAAGTGATTAAGAAGTACTTCACGATACCCACTTATAGCTAGCTACCAGAGGTCCTGTGGGTCCATCCACCCTGTGCATTCATACCACAGCCAAGCAGCTCCAGGAGATGCATAAATTAATATCACTGCCTGCAGTGAATGTAAGAGAAAGCAGAGCAGCAGTCACTTGCCCAACGCGATGCTTTAAATCAGTGCTAGAACTGGGGATAAAATTCCCAAATCATTCTGTTTTCCTGGTTCAGGTGCCATTCAGTGGATTGCAGCACAAAAAAACAACAAAAAAGCACACAGACAAAATTAACAGTTTGGTGTAAAGGCAAAATTATTTCAAGACAGGAGCATTGTGGCAAGGCCAACAGCAGCCAAATAACATGCATTCAAGCTCAATCAGAGCACCCACCTGAAACGGGAGTGCTGATAACGCCCATAGAAGAGTGGACAGTTTTAAAAGCACAGCACAGCAGTTCAGGAAAAAAACAGGCACAATGTGGCCAACAGTAACCACTCCACTACTTAAAGTATATATACCCTACACATACCCGTGTATACATATATATATACATACACACACACAGAAATACATACATCCACACAGACACAGAATACACCTCTCCATGTTGATTCATTAAGGTTAGAAGTGAAAAGGAGCTGCACAGCATTTGAAGTGATGACAGGAGCAAGCGGAGACAGCAAGGTTCAGATGCATGCCCCAGTCAGACACGGGCAGGATACAGAAAATCAGAGCTATAAATGTAGGTTAGAAATACACGGGAGTCACTGGTGGAATAGGCCAGGGGAGTTGTTTCAACACCTTGGCATGCTACTCAGAATGATCTTTAAAATCTATTAGAAAGGGAATATACAGTGAGAGTGAAAAGGTGGCAAATGTAAATGATTAAAGAAAACAACCTCCTGCCCAGTTAACACTCTGCTGGGTTATGTTCTGCACCAACACAGCTTCAAACTGATACCAAGGGGGCACCAACACATAAAGCAATTTTTCTTCCTGTTTTCTTTTTTTGTTTGTTTTAAATACCAAAACAAGGTTTCTTGGATCCACAACTAAAATGCAACTGTTAACCCTAAGAAGTCAGGGAAGGAATTTTCATGAGTGAAGTTTTATTCATAACTCAGCAATACTGGCCTTCTTTCATGTTTCTCAAGAAGCTTAAATTAACCAGCTCAATATTATTGGATGGATGGCAAATCTGGGAGGGGTTTGAAGAAGCCATCTGTTGAAAATGTAAGCAAAAAGCTCTTAAGGCAGTTTTTTGACGTTTGAGGAGAAAGTCTTTGGAGGAACCATTTACAGTGATTTTAAGGGCAGGGACTAAATTTAGCAGTCTTAAAGGAGAAGGGAGCTTACTGCCTTCAGACTATGACAGAATCAGTCTTTCGAAGTGTAAGATGTATGGCATTCCAGTAATTGCACTGGATCAGGCCAAAATGTAGATGAGACCACATGGAGGGCTCAGAGACAACAACAGCATGTCAGGAGATGGCTTGTGATCTGCATGATGGGATGTAAAAAGGCACACTTAAACCTGGGTGAGTGAGCCAAGAACTAGGACAGATTGGAACAATTGGAACAAGCCAGTTGGAGCAGCGAGGCTGCAGTCTGGAGAGGGAGCAAACAGGCTGGTCTCCAGGATGTGGTGTCCACATCCCACCTTCACCTTCACTATTGACCCAGCACCAACAGCTCTTTCTCCACAGGAACGATAATCTTGGCTGCTCTGCCTAAATGCCCAGCTCCCGACATCATTTTGCCAAGCATGCTGCCCTGGTTTTCATGAAGGAAAAAACCCTACATTCTCCATGAAGAAGGGAGCCAGGGAAGACTTGAAAATGTTAACCCTCAAGCGTTAGAAATGAAAGCCATGCACTGCCACCTTTGTCATGCCTACAGCCGTAGTTGGCACTTCCAGCTACCCCTGAGACATGCCAGGCAGAGACGCAACTGGTCTCATGTACAGCCTCAGAAGGGGGCAGATTTTTGATTCTTGGTTTGGCATCCAGACAAAGTTTAGTCATGGTCCAGATCAAGACCAGAGTCCTCCATTTAAATCTCTTTTCTGCAGGCACAACTGTCATGTAAACAATCATCTAAACCCCATTTTCTTTGGTAACATTTTTTATGAGGAGAACAATAAGATGGCATGTGTTACTGCAGCCCATCTCAGCCACCCGTGGGAACGGAGCAGACAATCACATTAACTTTTCTTACGTCGTTTTTTGCTCTTGACTTGAAAGAGGAAATTCCTTTTCCAAACAATTTTTATGGATAGTCAGTGTGTTCTGGGCAAAGATTAAGATCCACGTAAACTACAGATTAGTTTGGGAAGTTCAAGTGTCATAAATCACTTGGATAAAAAATTCTGAAAAACAGCATTAGGCAGCAATGATGCTCATTGACAGAGCAAACTGAATCCTTTAAAAGAGCAACTATTCCTGAAAAGTCAATTATGCACTGCCATTTTTAGTAGTTAAGTCAAGACATAACATGACAATGAACGCACCAGACATTACCAGTAGCAAACCTTATCTCAGTCCCAGGGGAAAAGACAAACACATTAGGTTACGCACAATATCATACAGACAAATCAAAACAGGTTGAGTGAAGGAAAGTGGAGGTTTGTGCAGCTACTGAAACCATGAGCTCATCTGAATGACAACATATATTTTACACTAGTTTTCCTCTCTCTTCCAAATGCAATACAAGGTGCTGATGACAATCTACCAAAAGTCTAAAAAACCTGTGTTGTAGTAAACAAAGAAGTCTTCCATGGTAAGTTATGAATACCCAGGTTCACCCTGGTATTCAAACTCCTCTCTAGCAGCAAGGGACTGTATCAGCTGTATCATACTATATCAGCTGTATCTTCTTTTATGAGTTTTAAACATGAACTACTGTAAAATCTTCAAAGTCTAAGAGTAAAGCCCATGCAAGATCAAAGCTTTCAAGTTTTTTATTTATTTACTCACGTACTTCTTAATAAGAAAAAAATATATTGTGGCTAGCCTTTAAAAAGCCTAAGAGCTATGTCCCTCTTAACAAGAGCTCTCTCTCTAGTCCCAGTGCCTGGTGGGAATGTAAGAGGTTTCTGCTCTGAGATGTTACCTAACACTAACTGGTCTGAAGTTCAGATTTCCCCTGCATATTCCTTAGGGGAGGTCACAGAGCAGAACTGAAAACTAACACCTTCATCTTGAGATGTATATAATAAAAGTCAGCAGGTGCTGCAGTGACCTCTACTCCATAGGCAAGGTCCTTTACAACAATTAAATTATTAGCAAATTAAAAGATTTTTCATGTCACTGTGGAAAAGTCCTACACATATTTTTCTTTACAGATTACAATATAACTTTTCATCACAGTAAGAACAAAAGACAGAAAAACATCATCGAAAGACAAAGGAGTGACAGAAAGACAGCATTGCCAAATTCATGAAGTTTGTTTACCGAAAACTTTGATTAAAAGGTATCTTCTACCTGTGGGTCACGTTTCTTATGGTCCAAAAGAAAAAAAGAACTACTAAGAAATTTGATAGGAAAACAGAAAATGGACAGGACTTCATACATAAAGGCAACCTTTTCCTTACTCTTCCAGATAGTAGAAGAATTCATTTATGTTCAGAAAAAAAAAAAAAACAACAAAAAACCCCCAAAACTTAAATCTTCAACTTGTAGCACAAAGGACTCTTTATCTGGCTTTATCTTCAAACGGAAACAATCCTTTAAAGTTCCATTTCAAGACTTTGCAATGAAACTACACCGATTACTGAGCTTTGAAGATTAATTGAAACTCTACAAAACAGCTGTAGACAAGAGGCAAACTTCAGCTTTTCCTCTGGTTTTAGTCACGAAGAAAACTACCCTGAAATTAAATTCTAGTGCATTTTACAGTATAAATGTAACACACACACACATACACTGGGGCAAAGCTCCAGCCGCTACGTACTGCTTGTTCAAAGTGCAGGACACTTTTCTGAGAAGACTCAGCTCAGCTGGGTGTTGCCGAAAGCAAAATACACCCAACTCGTAAGGAGGGGGAAAAGTGAATTATATAAAACAATTCTAAAGACAAGCCATTAGCTTCCTTCACTACTAAATATCATTCATTTAATGCAGATTTCCCCATTAGAAAACACCAGGAACAACAACAGATTCAGCTGTTTTTCTCGCCATAATCAAAGGTTCATCAGCTAGCCTGAGTACACCACACACTAACAGAATCACAGTCTGCCAGATCCTCATGAACAACCTTATTTCAGCTACTAAAACATATTCCTTTCCCATAGGAAATAACTTCTTAGGTATGTATATACATTCTGAATTCAAGCTACCAAAACAGGGTGACCTACTCAAAGCTGAGAAGAGCTCTCATCACTTTCTTATAACCTGTAGGCAAAAACAAGTGTAGAATTGGTTTTAGTTCTGTCAAATTGCTACATCCTCTTTGGCATTCTTAAAGCACCAACCACCTTTGCGTGCAGATGCCAATATTTATTTTATAAATCTGGAATGGTTGAAGGAGACTATATAATAGCACATTTCTCATATCTTAATCCTAAATCATACCTTGTTTTGAGTGATTGTCTTCTGTCTCTATGTCTGAGGTAACCAATTTTGGTGTTCCAGACATGGCATATGCACTTTGTTCACATATGTGTTGTATTATCACTTTGCATGAAAGTAGTTATGACTGTGGTGTGAAAAGACAGAATTTTGATTAGCTACCTCCAGCCAAATGAAAAAATCATACTGAGTCCTAAAACCTATGCCTAAAAAGGCAGTCACTGCAAATCCTGGGATTAAATGTTCACTCTCATCTTATTCTTTCTTAGACCCCTGTCCTGACTGGATTTCCTACCTGGGACAGGTGTCAGACACCTGGATGTGGGGAGACCAAGAAAATTACTGCATATGACTATGGAGGAAAAGAGAGGCTTGAGGGTCAAGGTGCTCAAAATACATAAGCACAGAGGGCCAAGGGGAGCTTCAAACAAGGCATCTCTGACACCATTTCTCTTTGCCTGGAAACAGGACAGCAAAATAGAGTGGAAGGAGTTCCTGTCCCACTGCTGGGATCTCCCCAGTCAAGCTTCCTTCTTGTGGCACTGTGGGTATTCAGCTTGACAGAGCCTGGCAAAAGCTAATGGTGGATTCCTTGATGCAGTGGGTATATTTAGCAAGACAGATCCAGCATGGCTGTCATAGAATCATAGAATCATAGAATCAGATGGGTTGGAAAGGACCTCTGAGATCATCAAGTCCAACCCTTGATCCAACACCACCGCGGTTACTAGACTATGGCACTAAGTGCCACATCCAGCCTCATCTTGAAAACCTCCAGGGATGGAGAATCCACCACTTCCCTGGGCAGCCCATTCCAATGGCTGATTAATGGTCCTTTCATCATCTCTCACCCTAGTGGTTATATCACAGAAATGAACAAAATCGCAGGCATCTCTCTTTTTACAGCTAAGTCCTGATGGGTAAGGAAGTTTTCTGAGCAACTGCAATACTGCTATAGGGGAAGGAATATCACTAATAACATAATGGATCCCACAGATCAGGGAAAAAAAATCAAAGCCTTATACACCGCTACAGTTCAAAGACAAGGCAAAGAACACTGTTAAGTTTGGAACATGGCCTATACAAGGATAGGATAGGATAGGAATAGGATTCCATCACGAAAAAGCCCCTTTTTCCAAATCAAGATGACGAAATCTGTAAAGCACAGTATAAGGAGGTAACCCCATCAACTGTGGTCAGGAATCAGTGGGTATCTGCTACAGAGCTGCAATAATTTAAGGACAAAACAGTAATCACAACTGTACATTAGAATTTATAACAGATATACAATATCCTGGAAAAGACAGATCATTTCGGCAAGTATTAATGTTACCTCTGCAAAAGAAAGATGAACGCTTCTGTAGAAGGAGGATACTTCTGGGTCATTTTGGTGTTGACAATTTTTAACACAAGGAAGAAATTATATCCAAAACCTGAACAACTTCTTTGTAATTTCCTAATAAGCATGTAGATAACTCACAGTAGTTCCCCACGTGAGGCAAAGCACACAGTTCTTCATACTTTGTATATTTTATG
This sequence comes from Oxyruncus cristatus, assembly GCA_013399855.1. Lineage (NCBI taxonomy): Eukaryota > Metazoa > Chordata > Aves > Passeriformes > Cotingidae > Oxyruncus > Oxyruncus cristatus. The sequence goes on from VXAY01004464.1 coordinate 503,301, forward strand.
TGCTAACAACATTTTTTTAATCTTGTCATACCATTGGACTCAGAAGGTGGTAAGAAAGGATATGAAGTAATAATGTACTCACTCCAAACATCCTGATGAAAGCAGAACATGAATCCTAGTGAAAGGCCCAAGTAAAAGCTTTGCTTCTAGATATTTAAAGATGCATTACAATGACAATAATTTTATTCATAGAAATTATATTAAACTTTTCTCTGGTATGTATGACCAACGTGCTTTGCATACCAGAAGTAAATCAACTATGCGTTATAATGTTGACTGATCTGTAAAATGGTTATGCATACGAAAATGGTAAACTGAGAAGGAAAAATCTATCCAGAATGAAGAGAAGGCTCAAAAGTTGTGGTGCAGACATGACTGGAACCAGATAAGGAGAAAGGAGGCCATTTAGAATTGGGTGCACATGGAAGGGGTACAGGATCATAAGTGGCTTTCCAGGGGATTTTATACCCTGCTCCCACACTAGTTTACGCAACAAAGTAAAGGACTTAATCTATTCAGGGAGTAGCTCTTTATTTTTAATATGACAATAGAAATGCTTTTCTTGATGCACCAGATTAAATTAAGTCTGAGTAGCTAAACAGTGATAGCTCTCTGGGAGGGAAAAGGGCTGAGGCAACAGCTTGTACAGTTAACAGGAACTGAGCAATAAAAAAAAGCAAAAAGCCACACTTATGGCATAGAACAGGAGAAAAGCACTTTATCAGTGCAAACCCTAGAGGTGTACAAATGATAGCTGGTGCCAAATTAGAAGGCTAATTAACACCTGGCAGTACAGAATCTCTTACCACCTCCCTCTCCCCACCAGGAACAGGCATGCTTTGGGACTTTGTGCCTGCTTTGATGTTGCAGTATTAATTAATTAATTAAAGTTATTAGATCCCCAATTCCAGGACTTCTGGTATTCTCCAGCCCTGTGTGGAAAGAGTACATAATTTACCCACAGGCAGTAATGCAAGACAGTGATGAAGTCTGAAGAGCTCTAGGCTTGTCTGGATATGTATATCTCAGACGGTGTTGCTGACATGATGACAAGTTTCCCAGAATGAATCTACAAAGTAAGGGCAAACATAAAAAATAGTGTCTGTCTGTACATAAATGGGAGGGTTTGCAATTTTAACTGGACAGCATATTATTTAGTACAAGAAGCACTAGTAATGATGATTGCACAAGTAATTCATAACCCTCGATTCCTACCAGGAGGAATCAGTCAGCATGAAAGTAGTATCAAGACATGGTCATCAATTATATTTCCTTAACTTAGACCTCTGGAGCTTTACAGACAAAAACTACCCAATATTTGATAGTATTTAACAACAGAATGCTGAAGCTGAAAAACCAAGACTTAAGTGTACAATGGTGAACTTTGGGGGACACTACCAGGAGGGCTACACACTAACAAGTACACACAATCTAAGACCGATGTATAGGGCTTATACACCAAAGCAAAAAGCTAGTTCTGCCTTTCCTAACATTTACAGGTGGTTACAGAAGAGTTACAGAGAATCTCATGGGGTTACTGTCGCTATAATTATCAACACTTTTCCTAAAGTCCATAAGTGATTTCAGTACCTGCCAAAGAAGTTTTGAATGGAAAGAAGCAGTACATTTGTGCATGCAGAACAAGAGGAGGAAAACCCAGCACACTGCTTTTTTAATCAGAACATAATCGCTGGCAACAAAAACACTCAGTGATACAGGAGGAATTTTACCAAGTGCGTGGGCTACTGAGCAGTGAGAGCAAAAGCTGTTAAATAATAAATTCAAGGCAGTAACTCACAGTTCCCTTCACATCTGGCTTCATGAGGGAAAAAACCCAAAAAAACCAAAACAAAACAAAAAGCAGGGAGAAATCTTCTAAACCAGAGCCTGGTATGCCAAAAATTTTGTGAAAGGGTGCACATAACAATGGTAAAATGAACACTGCAGTGGATATATGATCACACTAAGTATGCCTCTGATCAGTATTAGCCAGGAAAACATCTTGTCATGCAGGAGGCCAGAGCATGAAACTCAAGTGAACAGCAGAGTTTACACTCCAGTTCTTCGTGATGTTAGTCTGAACAGAAAGGCACCACACTATCGAGATTCACTTTTTCTCTAAATTGACTTGATGTTTATTCTTTACACTACTGTAGGTGGCAAATTGCAAAACAGAAGAAAAATGCTAACAAGATACATACAATTCTGTAATATCCCCCTGGACTCCCTGTGCATCCTTCATTGGAAACACAGTTGTTTTCCCTCCTACAGACTCTGTTCATATATACATTATAGCTCAATGCTGTGGATAATGAAAGTAAACTTGGAGTAAATAATCCAAGGCCAATGAGCATGCTAACAAGCATAAAGTCACACAAACAAATGTTTGCAGGTTGAGTTTGACAACAAAAATCTGGAACTAGCCATTCCAATTACATTTTAGCAATGCACATGTTTCCATTAATTGGGATATGGACAGCATGTAAGATGACTATTGCCTTCTGGAGACTCAGACTTTGTCTTGTGCAAGATATCACTGCAGTGTCATGCCAGGAGCTGGCCAAGTTTATTTTACCTAAACAGAAGCATGGTAACAGCCTTTTAATAAACAATAGACATTTGTGCTAAAGAGGTATTTCTCTTTCTTCTTCTATATTTTACTCATTGGTCATACTGGAAGCTGAACAATCCCTAACACTGGTAACAACTTTAAACAGACAAGTGAAGTGTATGTCTCTATCCTCTGTATAGGAGAAGGAGGGTTGGACTTAGTTGAACAACTTAAATTGTCATGTATGATAACTAGGATAAATGAAACATACAAATAGTGATAAATGAAAACAAGACTCTTGGTTACAGGGTCAATTCTATTCCACTCAGGTGAAAGGCAGAGACACAGGTTTATCATCATCCCAGATCATCATCCCAGTTTATTATCCTTCCCCCAGAACAGGTCCAAATTATTTTGCTAAAATGCGTGCACAATTTCTGGGAAAAGTTAGGGGCATTAGGAAGGGGATTCACAAAGGCCAGTGCACTAATTAAGAAGCTGCTGCAGTTAGCCCAGGTGAAAAAAGGAGGAGAACAACTCAAGCCCTCTTCTAGGACTTAGATACATTTCTTTCAACTACTGAAAAGGACCTTGTTCAAGTATGACTTCAAGATATGAGCTCTCTCTTGGAGTTACGCCTCCACCAAATATTTATAAGCACAGCTGAGGGGGCATTGCTTATATAAACCATGTGCGCTCATTGGGGCAGTCACAAGGTGGTATCCTTCCGTTACACTGTGGGGTCCTATTAATATTACAGTATTCCATGCATAGAGCTGCACCTCGCTGCCAGTTGCTGGTAGGGATGCAGCCCCATCTGACAGGTGTGTTCTGCAAACACCCACAGGATTTGGCCCCCTGGGTGGAATTGCTGGAGAAACGCCTGGCCGCGTGTCCCAACACCAGGCGTGAGGCGCCGCACTCCCGGCACTGTTGAGAGGCAGGAGCCTGGGACCTGCCCAAAGCAGGCTTTGAAGTGCCCAGGGAGCGCCAACTGGAGCTGCGCTGCCTGGGGACTTGGCAGCAACCAGCAGCTTGCTGAGGAGAGATTTAAGGCTTTCCATTGTGGATCCTGGTGCCTGCAATAGGAATGTCCCAAGAATCCTGAGTTAATATCTATTGCAAACAGCCAGTTAGCATTTCTAGCCATAGCCTGATGTTGCTTTTAAAACAAGCACCTTGTAGGTGAACCCATTGGATCCATCGCAAGTAAATAAACTGAGGGGATGATGAGAGTGTTTTGCAACCCTAACTGCAGCAATCATTCAAGAATATGAAGACTAAACTAATCTCATGTGGGATGTAGCAGAACTGGATCACAGAGAACTACGTGACTTCTTAATTAAATGGAAGAGGAGTAAGAATAAAGAACATGTCACTTGGAAAAGCTGAGCAAACAAAGCCATGGCCTTCAGTAAATAAAACTATATTTAAATAAATACTTTCTTCACATAAAAATACTAGAAAGTACTGGCTTTCCTTTTCATTCCAGCTTTTCTTTCTCAAGTTACTTTGCTGAGGATTTGTATGCCCCTGCTTAAAGGCAGAAGCACCTCTCTGTGCAGAAAGGCTACCTGCCACCAGAACCAGCCAGAGACCCTGAGGGCTGGCAAGGGGCTTAGTCAGCCCTTTACCTGTGTAAAATCCTTTCACTCAACCCTAGCACATATTTTATTAGAAGGATCCAAAACCTGAAACAGGCTGTTTGTTAAAGAACTCAACATACTGTTAATTACAAATGAAAGGTAAGACTTTCCAAAGCACCTGCACAGGACTAAAATTACCTTCTTTAAAGCCAAGAGGAGCTTACCCTTGACCTTGACGGGAGAAGGGTTGAGTGAGCTTGGGTTAACTATGAGTACTTTTGAAAATCCCAGGCAAGGTGGTGAAACACTAAGATTAAGAAGGCTGCCAGAAGAAGTGGTGCACTAATGTCAATTTATTCACCTTGATCCAATGCATTAATGCTTATTTCCTGCACACACAAACCCTATAGCATAAATCAAATCTGCTCCTTCTCTAAATGTAAATTGGAAGAAACACTGAAGCTTCACTTCAGTTCACAGCAGAAGTGTCTGTCAAAACACATGTACAACTCCTTGCCAATTTATGAGACTTTCTCATTTACAAGAATGAATTACTCAGTTACAGATTTTCTCATTTACTCTGGAGCATGTATTAGTGTATATCTATGGGCCATAAAGGCCATTAATTAGTATCAACAATTCTATTCACAGAAAAAGCAAGAACAAGAAGAAAACTTAAAATCTGACAGAACAGCAGAACAATGGTCTAGTGAGGAAAAGAAGCAACAAGATTGGGTTTTTGTTTACACAGACAATTGCCAAGTAGATAAAAATTGGCTTTGAAAGTCTTGTATACAGAACCATAAATCTTCCAAGAAGAAAACCATATCACTCTGAGGTAACGAGTGATACTTGGGTTCTCTAGTCCTCATTCTCATAAACATACATATGACTGTGAACAGATCTGGAATGAAAACTTAGTTGCATGTGGCAGTGCAGGGAGTGCTTCAAGATATCGTAACCATGCATAATTAACTGTATCCTGGAGGAGCCTCCTGACCTTTGCCATACAAGTGACATTTCCTGGTGAGAAGCAAGTCACACCACTGCTGATATTCTCAGTTTACAGGCAAAAGGAGTGCGTAGTCTGAACTAGTAATAGCTTTCCAGCTGTGGAAATTATTTTTCTTTGAAGGTCAAGACATGCTGCCATGCTGGTGCAAGGAAGACAGCATAGCACCCATTCCTTCACCACCTTGCTCTGGTCAACAGGAGTCTGGCCTCTGACTTCACTAGAGTCAGAGTTTCACTGAGGGACACTACTTAATATTTTTACTGACTTTTTTCTGACTTTGGGTGGCTATACAGCCTCCCCAACACAAGTAAATTACGGTGAACATGTTGTCTGCTTGATTGGTTGTTTTTTTTATTTTTTTTCCATAGTCTTTATAGAAATTTATTTAATTTATGAATTTAATTCTATTTAATTTATGAAAGACACGCAATGGACAAAAAATAATGCAACAAACATTTTCAGATGGTCATCTAGTCCAACCTCCTGCTCAAAGGCCAGTTTCCAAGTCTGATCAGGTTCCTCAAGATCCTGTACTGTTGAGTGTTGACTGTCTCTGAGGATGTGAGATGGAGCCTCTTTGGGCAACGCAACTCGGTCTGCAAACTCTTGTGGCCAGTGCTTAACCTGTCTTGCGAAATTTTTAAATTATATTCAATCAGACTTTCCCTCACTACAACTTGTGGCTGCCATTTCTTTTTCTTTTGCAGCACACGCATAGGAAGTGTCTGACTCCATCTTTTTTGAGTCTACTTGGTCTTCTCCAAGAACAAACTCAATTGTTTCAACTACTTGCCCTGTAGATTATGTTAAATTAACCACTTCAGTGATGCTCCACAGGACTCTCTAATTTGTCAATCTTTCCCTTGTACTGGTGGCATAAAGCTAGACACAGTATTTTAAATACAGCCTTCTAGAACCAAGTACAGGGGAATAATCACTTCCCTCAGTCTGCCTGCTGGCTTTTCTCTCGCTTTTGTAATCTTACGTGTGGTTACTCTTCATCATCATATTTGCTGTCTATCAGGACATCCAGCTTTGTCTTTGCAGATTTGCAACTGGCCTGTCAGTGCTCATCTTGTGTTATTTTGTAGGAATTTTGTATCCTGGGTGCAGGACTTCCCAATTCCTTCTCTTTAATGTCATAAGGTTCTTGCTGGTCCATTCATCCTGCCTGCAGGGATCTCTCTGAGAGGCAGTCCCACTCTCCTGTGTCAAATTACCCCCAAGATCTGGAGTCATCCTGCCTTCCTGTTTTAGGCACCATTCAGAAGGTCACAGAACACAAACTGACAAGTGAGCAAACAAAGTTAATTCACCTACAAATTTCCCGAAGATACAGTCCCTCCTGTCACCCAGGTCACTGACAAAGAGGCTAAACAGAATTGGTCCCACTGTCAGCCCTGAGGAGCATGACTCCTAATTAGCCACCAGTTAGACTGACATCCTTTAAGACTGGTGGTCCAACCTTTCCTTCAACCACTGTGCAGTTCACCCATTCAGTCCATACTTTCCCAGCTAGCCACAAGAATGCTATGAGACTAGCTGAAAGCCTTGCTGAAGTCAATGAAACAAAATCTGCTGCTATCATTCACCGAGACAGCCATTTTATTGTAGAAGGCAGGAATCAAGTTGGCTAAGCTTGATTTACATGTCGTATACCCAACCTAGCTGTTCCTAGTCACTTTATTGCATTTTGTGCATTTAGCTTACCACAGCCTACGAAACATGACAGAAAACAGCCTCTCAAAGACAGTCTGGCTCCCTCAACACTCTCAGACACATCCTGCCCAGCTCCATGGATTTTTGTATGTCCACTTGGGCAGTTCCTAACTCAATTCTACTACAAACAGCATCTCCCTCACCCAAATTCCAGTATTAGACACAGAGATCAGGGTCAACTAAGAGCAGACTTCACACATGAAGACCCAACACTTTCTGTGGTTACCTTAGTCTTCCTTCCACTGCAAATGTACCTGTAGAAGCCCAACTTGTCCTTCTCTTTGAATGGTTTCAAACTCAAATGAGCTTTGTCCTTCGGAACTCTATTCCTACAAGTCCACAGAATGCTTTTATATTACTCCTGGATAGCCTGTCATCACTTCCACCTCCTAGACAATTCCTTTTTGAATTTGAGCTAGGCTAGGACTTCAGCTGAGCTGGCTTCCTGCCACTCTTGTTACTTTTCCTGCACATAGGAATGGACCATTTTTGTGCTTTGAAGAGGTTTTCCTTGAGGATCAGTCGGGTCTCCTAGGTGCTTTTGTCCTTCAGAACTGTCTCCTACACTGTACCATCAACCAGTTTCATGAACAGCCTAAAGTCCAGGATCTTTACACTTCTACTTGCTTTTCTCTCTTCTCTGCCTTAAACTTGAGCACTGCATGGTAACTGCGGTCAAGACTGATGTTAACAAACACATCCCTAAACAGGTGTTCCTTGTTTGTGAGTAGCAAAGCCAGTAGAGTATCTCCCTCACACTATTCATGTAGGAAATTCATCAAGATATTACCTTCTGCATTCCAGAAGTCTCCTGGATTGCCGTACTGTCACATTACAGCAAATATCAGAGTTGTCAAAAGTTTCCCTGAGAACCAGGACTTCCAAAAGAAGTACTCTTTAAAGAAGACTCCATAGGATCATAGGGAAATTTGGCTTGCAAGATGACCTCAGGAGGTCTCATGTCCAACCTTCTATTCAAAGCAGGATGACCTCTGGGATCATCCAGGTGTTGAAAACCTCTAAGGCTAAAGCCTAATCAAACTCTCTGGGTCCCTGCTCCACTTCAGATGGAGTTTTTCTGATGAAAACTTTCCCTATAATAAGTCAGAACCTCCCACTTCAACTAACATGCTTCACCTCTTATCTTCCCATCATGCATTGCTGTGCAGAGCCTATCCTTGTCTTACCTTGATATGCTCTTTGTAGGTAGTGGAAAACTGCTACCTTCCTTTCCACAGGCTCTACCTCCTATTGATCAGGAAGCCCTACTAAATGTGCCACCACAAAGCCTCTCTTACTGACCTCCCTTTTGATCCTTCAAAATCAGGCTTTTGACCAGTCTATTGCCCAGGCAATAGCACAGCTCTGGCATTCAAGACACTCCTTTGAAGAGGCTGCAATGGCATCCTTGTCTAAGAACCTAAGAGGCCATGCACTATGGCACTGCAGTTGTGTGAACTATCCCGCTGCATCTCTGCAAATCCACTGACATTGCAGTGCTGCAGCCATGCAGACTTCTGCTTCATACCAGAATACCTGCTGGTAAAGACACTTTTGCCCCACACTGGTGAGTTGATCCCATCTGTTCCTAGCAGTCACCATCTCTTGAAAACTGTCCTGACGTCTTGGAGTTCCAAGTGCTGTTAGAACAGCAGGTTTACAGACGTGTGGATGTGCAGGATGCATCCACCCCTGCCCAGGTTTTTCCCCTTGACTGGAAGCATGGAGAACTTCTGGGGCTCCATCCCTTCACATGGAAACAGTGAGCCCCCCAGTCATCCTTAATCTGCTGAAGTGTTATTATATTACTGCCCACATGAGAGAGTACCAAAGTCTGACGATTGGCCAGGACTTGGCAGCCTCTGTGATGTCCAGGATGCAGTCCCTTGGAAAGAAGCAAACTTTGGAAGTCATCAGGTCTGGTCAGCAGATGGATGTCTCCACTTCCTACCGCAGGGAGCATTCAATCCCAATTACCCACTGCTTCCTCTCTCTGGCACTGGTTAAGAGTAGTTGATCAGGCACGGCTGGTCTAAATGCCTCTCTTGCCAGACCTCACTCCTCCCCTCCAGCTTCCAGGGTCTATACATTTTAATAAATCTGTATTATTATTAGACTTATATATATGTGTTACTAAGGACGACACCAAATATGGGTTTATCTTTCCATTAACTTACCTGAGAGAAACTGTTTGAGGTTGGAAACAGTATAGTTCCTACCTAACAGTGATGCCTAAGATTTAGGCTTCTCAAAGTGAAAACATAACATGCACAAAGACAGCTGCTTTTAACACAGCAAAAAAAAGCAAAAAAGAAAACAAGCAAAGACTCCTTAAACTGTAAAAAAAACCCAAAAAAACAAAACAAAAGGAAAATCTTACATCCATACACACAACAAACTAATACACAGAATGCTCCATAGAACCAGGGAAGTTGATTACTTGTCCATGTCATGATGTCATGATGCATACTGTTAATACTGAGTATCTGCACAAACCTTTAATGCCAGACTTCACAGTCTGCACACTGCGGTCAGGAACCCAGCCAAAGCTGTAAATGTAACACCCGATTTTCAGGGGAGATGGCAATGTGGAAAAGAGTTTGGGAAATTCTCCTACCAGGATGCCTTTGATTCTCTCCAGATAACATTTTCTATAGCCTCCAGGCATTAGGATATGGCACAAGGGCATTTCTTCATCTCCCGGTCAACCCAGGATGGCCAAGGCTGCTAAACGCACCGCTTTCCTTCAGATATACATGGAAATAAACTCCCCCTTCTGCCACTGGACTATACAAAAGAGGGGAGGGAAAGAAAGAAAAAACCCACCATCTTGTGTCCACCATTTCAGCTGCTCTCCTATCTGACATACAAACGGAGAAGGCAACAGATCAGGCTGTGTCCTCACGGCATTAGATGCGAGAGGAAGCAGGACAGGAAGAGGGCAGGAAGCAGCCCACAAAAGGCAGAAAGACATACTAAAATTTCCCATGTCCTAATGCTTTTGCATTTGAATCCAAATTCTTAGAAACCCACAACTCAGCTGTGGAAAAGGACTTTGTGAAAGCTGGGAGGGGATGGAAGGCTGTCTGGCTTTCTCAGCGTAAGTACATGTTTTGCTTTGTTTTCTATTTGCATGCTTCATCCAAAGTGTTACACAACATGAGGCTTTATATAGCTATATGAGAACATGCACCCCCCACACATCCAGGGAAAAACCTCAACCACACTAAAATCTGTTCAAATCAAAAAATCTCACCCAAGTCTAACAGGACCTTAATTTTGACTAGGTACCGCACAAAAAAAATCATGCATTAGAAAATATCCCCTGCTTAGTTGTGAGAGTACAGCTTTCCCATGGCAATTCTGTGTAACTCCGTGCCCTAAATTCACTAACATTTGCCAGATAACAGCAGCTGCTCCAGGATTCCTTTGGCAAATCAGACTTTTTTTCTTTCTCAGTATGCTGTGATTTTCTGTGGAACGGAGAAATCATCTATACTACAAAGAGGTGCAATACTAACACTTTTAGAAGTTAATTATTTTATAGCACATGTATTATGGAGAGAAATTTAATACTTGGACTGAGAAATTCTCAAGTGGACAGAGATTAGAAAAACATTCTGATAAACAAACGCCATCAAAGCTCATATATATTTTTTAATTCAGTGTAAAAAATATTGGGTAACTGTTTTCTGTTCCTAGAAAGAAGGGAATCTACTGCCAACAGCTGTAGTTTTTTGTAGGAATTATAAGACTATACTGAAGATTTATGTTCCTGACAAAGGCATAAAGTTATCCAAACTAGGGCAATAAAAACAGAATAGTCTTTTCCCAATGAAACAGACCCATATTACTTTTCTTAACTCTTACTATGGCAGGAGTTTTGATCTTCAAAACCAGGAACTCATGCTGTAGTTGATGTTTATAATGATTAAGTCTTGCAATGCCACTCTGCACAAGGTGAACTCTTTTATCACAGGTTATTACACAACAAGAAAGATACCCTATCATCTTTAAATCAATTAAAGTCATAAATACTTACCTCCAAAAGCACAGGACTTTGAATTTCCTTCTTGGGATTTTGGGGTATTACAACAGTGCTTTCCCTACCTTATGATAAGGCTTCCCTAAAGCTGTGGCCATCTGTCAGGTCCACAGGAGAAAGGTGACCTTAGGCTAAAGGCTGTCTTGTGCCTTAAGTAAACAAACAAAGCGAAGGCATCTTGGGTCTCTTTGCTGCAGTTATACAGATGCAAGTGGTCCTAACTGCCTGCACATCACTCTCCTGATTCTCATGGAAAAAGTATTCCTCACGCTCTGCAAGATCAAGGTCTTTTGTATTCCTTGAAACTACATCAGATAACACTATACAGAACTATTAATTTTAAGTCAACAGACATTGAGCAATAAAACTCAGGATATCAGAGGTTTTAAAGTTCATTTATTTGCAAGCAGCCAAACTGGGTTGAGTCCTGGGCCAATTTACAGTTCCACTCTATGCTGTTGCACGAACACTACACCAAGTTACACAACTTGGGAATCAATAAATCCATTGCCATGAAAGAATTTGCTCAAAGACTCATGATGAGTCAGTGGTAGCGTCTTGCTTAGGCCTCAGACTTTGGCTTCCATTTTGCAGCTGCTCAGTTCACCAGATCATATTTATACAACATTAACAAAAATGTTTTTATTTCTGACCTTCTGAAATTGACATTTGTTTGGTTTGTTTGGTTTGTTGTTTGGGGTTCGATTTTAACCAGGCGAAGAAAATAAATTAAAAGTTTCTAAATAATTACAGTTGTGATTTTTTTTTTTTAACTAGCAACCAACAAAATACACTTCTCAGCTGAGGCAAAGATAGAAAGCCTGATCTCTTTGAACAAAATGCAAAATAACCCAAAGACCTACACAGGAAAATCACTGTGCACATGAACATTTTAGGTTCGGATAGACATAATCTAATAGTCTACTTAGTCACTGACTTTAAAAATCTTCCATGTAGCCATTGTGAAGTGAAAGACTAAAATAAAACCTCCCTTCAAGGACCAGCTTGCTACCAGTCTTTAGTTCTGCAAAGGATCTGTAAGGATCTTCAGTTTCCATAGTATACATGATTCAAAGAAAAAAAAATTTAAAAAACCGAGGCCATAAAACCAACTTCAATTTTAAAAGTTTTAGGATCTAAAAAAAGGTAGTATGTATGGGGCAGGCTCTTTTCACCACAAATGGATTCTTTAAAACAAATTGCCATTGACAAATAATCATTTATAAGAACAGTTTCCAATAAGGCAGAAGTTAAGTTATCTAGCATGGCACTAGAGAACACATTTAATTTTAAATATGCTTATAGTTTTATTAGAGCCAATGGTTTTTTCCATGCTTAAGGCTAAGCATATGCTCATGTACTCTGCCAAGACAAAAGCTTCCAACTCTGTTGTTAGAATGCAAAGCAAAGCTTTTATCCCAAACCACATTTTCTTGCATGTAATCAGTGCTGATGATGCCACCATAGTTTCCAATTCATTCCAGGGCGCACTCAGCACTTATTAGGGCACAGATGGTGCTCTCTTTCTTTGGTTTCTAAAGAACATGCCTAAATATTCAAACAAAATCTGCCTCTTAGCCTGTTCTTACACTCTGTATTGCCACAATAAAAATAACAGTAGCCTTTGAGCTAATCTGGAAGTCTTTTCCAATTTACACACAAAATTTGGCAATAGGATTATCAAGTGGAATCAGCCCACTTGAAACCGAAGAACCTGATACGCTTAAATCCAGCACCTTAGTCAACAAGTGATCAAGAACGGGAACAAGTAAGCCACAAAACAACCAAAAGAGCAAAAATCGGTAACAATTTTTCCAGTAAAACACTTGATGGCTGTGTGTTTCTGGAACTATAAGGATTATTCAACAGCTGAAGCAGCAATTATCCAAGGAAGAGGTTGTTTTGTAAGGCAGATAAAGAGCATTAGCATGACAGGATTTGTTGTGAGCAAGGCCTTTTCCAACACACTCAATGCCTTGGTTTGCACTGTGATGAGAACTTAAAGTGTTTTCGCCTGTAGGCAGCATAGCACATTTATTTCCCAATTTTTGAAAATTATTTATTCATTTCCAAGCACACACACAGCAACCTCCACAGAGACCAACAGAAAGACAGGCTGTCACAATATTCCATTAAAAATGTCCTAAAGTAAAATAATCTCGGATTTGTCCAGCAGATCTTGACAAAACATTCTTGAACGTGCAGCTGAGGTGCAGGTGCACGTGATGGTCAATGGGTCTTAGTCACCCGTCTTCACAGGCTTTCAGTCTCACACAAAGCACACTGACACCAGAAAAATCACAAGTCATGTGCATCAAAATATGTATGACCAAACTCAAGTGGGGACAGAGCAGGGGGTGGAAGACTTGGACAAAGATTAATCAGACTGCCTGGAACGGATGTTCCCAACTGAGGACTATTTCAATATCTTACTGGTAACATGAGGTTAGCAGCCAGTGCATGCTGCCAGAATCTTGGACAAGAAATGTGAATTTTAAGCAGTTGTCTTGACTTCAAAACAGCTTAGCCAATTGCATGCATGGATTGGTAAAGAAATCACTTCTGAACAAACATTAAGTCCATAAAACTAGTTTTAGAAATACATTTAAATGCCAGAGATTCCATTAAATAAGATTATATAACACCCACTAAATCAGTTAGCTCCTATATTTATTTTAAAAATAAGCAATGGCTAGTATTTTGGAAGTAATGATCCCAGACATTTGCACTCCAGTAAATATAATAACCTAAATAAATCTAAATTAGTATATGGTACTAAATAAAAAAGATATCAAAATCATAATAAAAGTAAATAAAAACTCTGTCAATATAAATGACCCAGAAACAAATCACTGTAAAATATATATAAACCAAATAACAATCAGATATGGATGGTAAAGAGACTGTTCTGCAGCTAGTCAAAATGACGTTTTATAGTCCACTCCCGCTAAGGTAATGGATTACAGGTCCTCCTATATCCCAGCCTCACCCAAGGCAGCCCCTCCTGCTGTCTCTGTCTCCTGAAACTCAGCCTTGCTAATGCCCCTAACTTTGCAATATTTCCTGATATTTGCCTGGCTTCCAGGAAATTCAGCCTGTTCCCTTTTCTTCGTATCATGCGTCTACACTATGCCTAACTTGAAATTACTGGTACATTCAATACTTTTAAAATCACGGCTTGAGAACAAGCTTCAGAATATCAGCAACAACAATCCTGGCCTTACCTGGAGGATCTTGTCCTGTCATTTCCTTACGCTTTATCATCAGCTTGTCTTTAACCCATGGGAACTCCTGTAAGGAATCCAAGAACACTTCAAAAGCTTTGGGTCCTCTGGTGGGGAGAATATCAAGGAGCATCATGGTTTTCCTCTGACTGGTGGTTTGGGCTTTTATTTCTTGAACATGACTGTCTGTAAGAATTCCTTCTTGGTAGAGATACTGAATAACAAGTCCATCCACCAGCACCTCTGTGCAGAGCTCAACGCGCAGGGAGCGTAAAAGCTGCTTGTCTCTGGCATCCATCTGGCAACCTGGAGTGTGAGACCAGGAGTAAGGAAACGTATAAAGATTAAAACACTGAGACCTTTAACATCCAGAAGTGATGTTTGAACATCCAGAAGAGATGTTTTGACATCTGTAAACCTTCAGAAAGAACTACAAACTCAGAATCACCAGTCTGGGAAAACTGTTAATGATCCCCATCATCTTTCTGCTCGGATTTCACTGACTCACAAGGTAAAATGCAGCCCTTTCTGGGAAATATTAGACAGGAATAGAACCTGTGGCATTGCAAAGCCCAGTCCTTTGCTGGAGTGAAACTCATGCCACGTAATCCCGCTCACTAACTGGTTAAGGTCCACACTAGAGGCAGGTAGAACACTTGCCAGTCCTTAAGAGATTCTAACCCCAAACATTAAAGAGATGTCACAAATGACCACTGATATAATTACAAAAGCAGCAGCAGGACTGGTAGATGCACCACAGCCAGGCAGCAGCAGCAGGGACAGCAGCAGCTTTGGCCTACGCGATGCATTTTAAGTTTAGAAGGGGTAGAAACGCACCTGATGCACCAGGTTGTTCTCCCCCCTGAATCACCCTGCAATAGTGCTCTGGAGCTCGACTGATCTGATGAGGAGAAACTTTCTTCAAAGTTCCATCTCAAATTTATCCACCTTCTATTTATAGGCATTTGTTCTGCCAAAATTGTTCTTTAGCTTAAGAAGCTCTTCTCCCTCCCTTCTAATGTGTTCACAGTAAGCAATCAGATGCCCTTTGCCAGCTTCCATTTTACTTGACCAACGCTCTGACGAGATAAAAGCTGAAAAAGATTCATTTTATAGCCACTCTACAGAAGAAGAGTCAAGGTCCAGAGACCCAAAATCATGACAGAAGTCTGTATCAGACAAACCAACTCAAGATGTCTAGTCTAATCCTTAACGACAAACATATCCCTAGGGCCATTAATGATACTTGAAAAGGAAAATGACAGGACAATACAATGAGATACTTTCTCACTACTAAATAATGAAGTCAAAAAACTGCAGTAGGTGTTGTGATTATCACAAGAGGGTTTCTAATAATTAAACTAGAAGCTGCTGTTTGAACAGCTAGACCGTGCAGAAACTCTACTTCATTCAGCTTGAGGATACAAGGAAAGACAAGAATTTTCAAAGCTTTTGTATGAATCCTGCCAGTCTTTTTATCATCAGTGGTGCCTAGTGACTCCCAGAGCCCCATTAGAGGTTGTTTGGTTGACCTGGTTGTTAAAATCTAGGGCAGGCAACCAACACAACACACTGGCATGCAAATGGCACCTTGGACAGAATGCAAGGGCACAGTACCATGAGAGAAAGAGACTAGAAAACCCTGTCTGTGACATCCTCCGATAAAGCCACTTTCCAAAAATGCTTCCACTGAGAGCTAAAAGCACTGCTGGATGGCACTTTCCTGGAGGACCTTCCTGGGTTACTTGGTGCATTTCTCATATACTGAAGTGAATTTCAAGTTGCTTACCTTGTGTCTAGGGATCATGTGGGAATCAAACAACGGCTATCCCAGCACATGTCTGTAAGAAATGCTAATTTCCTAAGCATAGCTCAAACATCAAACTCCCTCATGGACTGAGACAACAGTGCAAGCAAGGAGCTGGAAAAAGAGCAGGCAAGAAAGAACTGGATTTTCCCATTTGATGTTAGGAGGCTAATTCTGGAGAGGTGAAGCTGAAGATTCTGGTCTCTAACACACAGTAGTTTTGCACTACTGGAAGCAATCTCTGGACTAAAATTCAGACAGTAAATCCCACCACTTCTCCCTTCTGGAATGCCCTTAAGCCCATGAAAACACTAGCAGAGTTCAAGATAGGCATCCAGCAGCAGCTCTGAGGGCATTATCTCAACCCGGGCAGAAAACTATTTCAGATGCTACAAAACTCTTGTGCTTCACATTCTGCATGAGCCACTGATAGTCCCCATCCAGCAGCCTCCTCGCCCATGTGCTGGATGAGGAACACTGAGTTCTCCAGTCACCGTACAGCACTTGGTGCGTTCCTCTTCTTCATGACCAAAGCAGCCAACACTTTTCAAAAATGAGCTCTTACAAACCATCTCAGTTTGCTCCTTTGGGTGCTGAAAAATGCCTGTAAAGCCATGAATCTGAAGGGGGAATATTGCTGACTGCAGAGTGCACACAACTGAGGTTTTAAAGTCCTGGCACTGTCTTAATAAACTTCCAGGATGGAGTGTACTGCTTTCTAAGGTCTTTTTAAAGATTAAGTACTTCTTTGTGTGTGTTTACAGTGTTGGGACAGAGTTCAGTGCAACACAGAATTAATTTAAATTCATTTCAATCACATTCATTTTAAAGCTGTATCTAGGGATGCAAAGCAAGCTGTGAACTAAACTTTTCTAGTGATTCCATGGAAAATTAAAAAGATGAGATGTCCATTTACCCAAAAGAAATGACATGGCTCAAACCTTTCCCAGATACTTCTGAAAATTGATCTTTTCTATCGTAAAGCCAAATTTTAAGAAACATAGCCCATGACCTGCTGAATGTGCACAATCCTTTATTCATCATCACATCAACCCAAGCAGGTTTGCATTTTTTCAGATCTGACATACAATCTGTCCATGAATGGGGATAAAACTTTTCATAAAAACCCCTTCCGGTTCTAAAAAGGCACATTCACTTCTTGGCTAGAAAAACTTCGGCGTTTTTCCTAACACAAACTGCAATGGGCTGCTCATGACTCCCAAGTGCGTTCTTATACGCCTCCTTAGCTAAGGACTTCCTCCCCCCACTCCCTACCCCCTCCTAACCCGTGAGTGATTCCGGCTACTCACAGCATGCCTACAGGTTAAAAATCTCTCATTAAAAAACAAACAAACAAAAATAAAATCAGGTTTTGCTTTTAACTTCTTCCCTGCAGCTGAGGTCTGGACGCTGCTGCTCCTGCAACAACCAGGACCAGGCTGCCGGCACCCCAGCCCCGAGCCCCCACAGGCAGCAGCCGCCCCCCTGCCTTCCCTCCGGCACCGGCTGCAGCAGCGGAGGCGGCTCGG
>VXAY01004464.1:521102-533695 GCA_013399855.1 Oxyruncus cristatus
GCCGCTGCCCGGTGCCGCGCCGGGGGATATCCGCGAAGGGGGCTCCTTTCCGGGAGTTCGGAGGACCTGCTGCGCTCTCAGCGTCTGGGTGGTGGGGGTGTTTAGCGAGTGGAGGGGTTGTATCCAAAATTAAATCAGAAATTACGACACTAGAGTTTTAATGGCATTAGAAACAGCTGATGCCATTACTCTCTAGGAATACTGGTTCTTATTTGCAAGCGTTGCGCTAAGTCGAACTTCATCGCGGTGCTGTATCGTCATATCAAACACAGAGAAGTATTATATCGAATACTATACATATTTGGCTTCATTACTTTCACCTGAGCAGCCTAAAAATGAAGAAACTTTGATAGATGAAAACCGTTTACTAAAGTGAGTGCCAGCCTGTGTCTACCACAGTGCTGTGCACGTTCTGGTCATTTTATTAGTCTGGTCTTTTTATTACTGAATACAGTGTTATTGAATTCACATCATTTTATATGAATATCTGGAACCGACGTACGGTAGAAGAGAGAAGACTGTGATTCACAGAGCTATAAAAATGAGGTGGTATCACTTTGTCACATATCATGGAAGAACTTTTTTCCATTTTTACGTAGGTGTCAGGTGTTGCACGGGATTGAGTGGGGTCAGCCCTTTTTCTTTCATGTTGGGACCGCAATAGCGATGAAAGAAAAAAAAAAATCCCGCAGTGCTGGAATGCGCTATCTTGAAGCTGCAGGCAACCACAGCGAGCTAGCTGTGGTCTGCACAGCATGCTAATGCCTCCCCTCTGGAAAAGCAGGAAAGGTGGTGGCTGCAGCTGCTGTTGTCACAGTGTGAATCTTATTTGTACACTCAGTTTAGACTAATCGTACAGATTTAAGGGTATTTGGAAGTTAGTTGTGGATACCTTTATATGCCTTTCCTAGATACTGTACCCAGGAAATATTTGGCATGGGAAAATGTGACCGAAAGTAGAGCTCACGTACTGCAGAATCTTAAAATGGTATTTATCTACAAGATTCTACATAAAGATATGCAGTTACACTGAGAAAGCTTAAATCTTTTTCCTTTGATTTTCCTGTGTCTGCACCAAAGTTGAGAATTTATGTGGACACAGAATGTAAGTCAGTCTTAAAGGCAAAGTTTGTATGCTGGTTTTAAGAAATGTTTAAAAAAATATATACATTTATTGTGTGGCCAGCTTCTGCGGAGATGCTACTTGCCTGGCTATTTTAAAACAGTGTTTTGATTTGATTGACATAACACTTGTATTTCTGATTATTTCCAGGCAATAAATTTGATACAGGGAGCTAAATTGCTTGTGAATAATTCGTATTCCAATACATCTAGTAAACCAAGGTAAGTTTTTTTTTTTTTTGTCTCAGGCACACATGTTAGTCTTCTAGGAACACAGACATAAAAAATTTAAATACTCCTATGGGTTGTTTCAGGGAGGTGTGTTAGCATATTTACTCTGACCTTGACAACATTGCAAACCACACAAGTAAGTCATCTTCGGTAACTCTGAGTCCAGAAGTATGCTGCTATTGTAGCCAAAGTACAACTGAAGTGGTTTTAAATTTTCTTGTCATGGACAGTCTGTAATAGTAGTTGTGAGAAAATACATTTGTAAACAGGGCAGAGAACACCATAAACCATCTATATGATTGTTTCTCAGCACAGCAGTACACAGCTGCTGAAAGTTTTCTTTCTTGGCATCTTGTACTTCTGATTGTCAGCCTTGCTTTCTTTTTTTTCTTCCCTCCCCAGTTGAGATCTAAGAAACTGTATTTTATCTGAAATTGGAGTGACCAAACTTGGAGACTTCACAGAATCACATCATTGCAATCCTGACAGCTGCATTTAATTGCAGATAATGTGCCTACATTTTAAAATAGAAAATCAGAACAAGCAGTTACATCACTTGCATTTACTATATCTTTTTGCTAGATGAGGCAATTAGGATTATTTATTTTATTCTGTCCAAGAATGTCTTAGAAAGTTAGCAAAACATATGGATATACACAGAGCAGCTCCAGGTACCACTCAAGTAAATGATAGCAGTTATTCATCAGCATTTAGTCATCCCTTTGCTTGCAGTCTGAACAGAGATACAAAGAAGGAAACAGATAAGCCTAGGAAGGAAGAGGACAGCAGCAGAAGTCCAAGTCTGATTGAAGAGGAAATGTGGTATTTCCTTTTTCTTCCACTAGTTAATAACCAGTGCTGCAAATTTACTTAGCAGAAACCGTGAATGTGCTACTGGTGTTTTGGGTTCATCTTTAGCAATGCAATCCAGTCGTTGATTATATACTACAGTTACAGGGTAAGCACACAGGTAATACTTTAAGTCCAAGGAGAGAAACCCTTAAGCTCTTTATTTTGTTTCCATTTGGGTTCAGCCCTCACAAAGTTCTCCCAGTTCAGTTCTGGTCCAAGTTCAGCAAAACTTCAGAAAGATGATTTGGTTCTATTCCAGTTTTAAAGACAAAAAAATTAATATATATATGTATGCGCCTACTTGTGTATACACACAAATACGTGTGTATATGTATAAAATACATATTATATATATTTATTTATACATATTTTTATATCTTTTTGAGCCAGTTTGATGTCAATTCAGTATCCCACTAACTGCACAAATCTCATGGTCAATCCTGCACATCAGTATCATCAGACTTTTAGACTTAAAACCTTGTTCTGTCTGGTCCTGCAGACTGAGGGGTCACCAGCGGTCATCAGCCTTTAAGAACTAGCACCATGCTTTTAAGGACTGCTGAATTCAGGGTCACAAATCCAGATCCGTGGGAACCAAGCTAACCAGTATCTCTTCTGACAGTTCTGTTCTCTGTACATGTGGGATATTCCAAGTCATCATGCCAGATTTTTACAATTATTATACACTTTTTTAAAGCTCACTTTTAAGTCCCAAATCTTTTTAGAAACTCTGCACAAGTATAATGAGGGTTTTTTTTAAATGGTTTATGCTAATTAGTCAAGCTGTATTCAAGCATGTATGTATTTTCTTTGTTTTCTACAGACTAGTTGGTTTCTGCTGATAACAAGAGCCTAAATGCGTTCTTAAAACTAGCGCAAGCAGATTTAATCTATTAGGATTATGCTGTTTTCAATTGTCTGTAGGACAGCATTCCAGCTTTAAGGACAAAAGAAAAAATATGAGCCTCTAGATTTGTTTATTAAAAACACATCTAATTGGTTAAATCTCTCACAAAACCTCAGAAATTAAGATGGGAAAAAAGAAATGTATTGTGTGCTTGCCTGTCATTTTTAGAAAGAAGAGCACAGAAAAGATTTCTTATGTAATCTGTCTCAAAAACAGTGTTAAAATATATGTCAGGGCGGGCCAAACTTGGTGGTCTTCAGGCAAGATGAGGGTCTTGCAAGCCATTGCTGTCCACTGCTGTCCCAGACAACAATCCCTTCCCTTCCTCCCTCTTCCTCCTCACCCTGGTCCTGGTGGCATTTCCCTTTGCAAGTGTGGGCCTCCATAATGCCAACATCCAGGTCTCCTGTGCCAGTCACTAAAAAACGAGCTCGTGCCAAGGAAGGGAAGGTTTTGGGGTGGAAAGTTTGCCCAAACTGTAGACCAAAATTTAGGCATGCTGTGCTGGGTGCTGGCAGGGTTTGAGAGCGTTAGGGTGGTGGGCTGGGAGGAGGTGTCACTCTTCAGGTGGCATTTGCTACTCCAAAAATAATTCTGTATCGCTCTGAAGAAAAGATGATGGGCAGGACTGAAGTGCATCACTGAAGGGCACCAGCTGGGCTGCTGCTTAATTATTCTGATACTCCATATCTTCCATTCATTTAAACAATAAAGGCTTTAAATTAAATGCAGTTCAAAGAGAGGAATGAATACAAAATATGTGACACATCATGAACTTCCTTAAAAGTATTATTTTATTAAAAGGCATGTCCAGCATGTAGGTAAAATATAGCACAGAAAGTTTTAAAATATCTTAAACCAGGGGGTTTAAAGTGACCCTGTAGTGTCTATACATTTACATTTTGTTTCAATAATAAAAATAAGTGTTTGTTAGCAGTACTGCAGTGATTTCTTAATGCTGTTTACTTTGATACAAATAATCTGTAGCAAAAAGTTGAATGAGGAATAGTTATATGAAAGAAACAGGCATCAAATGCAAAACATTCGCATACATTCCAGAAAAAAAAATCTCCAATTAATTGTAATAAAAAACTTGCAATTAATATTAGCAAAACATGACTCAGTATGTGTCAGAATTTTTAGTCCATTTTCCTTAAATACATGAATTAATGTAGTTCTCTGTTTATTGTTTAAAGATGCTTTGAGGAGACAGATTAAATATTACAGGCCTCTTATTATATATTATTTATTCCAGACTTATGAATTATTTTTTAATGTAAATAACCATTTTAATAATGTGAGAACAAAGAAAAATCACTAATTAGCCTGAAAATCGAACACTGACAAGTGACTAAAATGAATTCAAGATTCAAGTCTGAAACCTTTTCACAAAACCAACTTATTTTGTTTGCAAATTACAGCATATGAAATGGTTCTTTAGCATTTTACATAAAAGACTGGAAAGTTGGTTTTAATTAGGGGGAGAATAATTATTGCTTTCTGTAATCTTCCATTTCTCAGGATTTGAACTGGACAAAGTCATATACAATACCTGTATTTTTAAAGGTTCTTACTTTAAGGTTAAACTTTTCAGGAGCTAGTAATGATTTATGAGAAATTTTTACAGCAAGAGATGTGCCACTGCTTATACTTCTCCCATACATCATGTTTTCAAACAAAAAATACCCTTCAATTAAAATTTTACTTACTCTGTTTTGTTCACTTTCAAAATGAAACCTGCCTGCATTCAGGCTAGGGAAACAGCCTACAGTAGGCACTGCATCCTCCATCAGAGGAGTTAAAAGAAACAGATAAATTTCCAGAATACAGTTATCTTCTCACAGCCAGTTTCTCTTGAAGACAACACACACCTGAAGCACTTCAGCTCATGAAGGAGCTGTGATGCCACTTCCCCTGCAGTATAGTTAGACAAGGATCTCCCTTTCTTAACTAACTTCTCTCTTTTTACCAATGCAGCCAGAGATACTGCCATCATTGCAGCTTAATTGAAATAGAAGCCACTTTTCACTTTTCACCCCATGCTGATAAATTAGAAAATGTTGACTCCACTGCCCGCTTTACAGATGGAAAATTGCAGCTCAGTCTTGTTTCTGTTCCTAATGAAAATGGACCAAATTAAATCCCTTGAACAGTAACAGTCGATACACGACTTATTCTGCCCTGCATATCTGTCAAACGTACCTGTCAAACAGCACACTGGGTAAGAAAAAAGCAAATGTATGACATGTAATATTGGTGTCTGGAGCCATCTCTCAAATACGGAGGCTCCCCCTGAGACAAACAGAGTGTGGGTACAGCGACTCAGGTAAACAGATCCTATTTTAGGGCTGCAACTTGAAGAGATACAGTTAAACTGTAACAAAGCATTTTGAAAAGGGATTTTACAGCTTTCAGCTACCAGATTTACAAGTATTTCTATATAACTCCTGTTATCAAGCATGATCCAAATAATCTCAAAAGAAGAATTTGCATGGAGCCTTGAATCTTTCCCCACATTTAACATACCTCTGCATTTATTATTTGTTAACCAACAGTGCTCCAAATTGCAAACCTCAACTATGAAACTTCAATTATGGAACAATTTGACTAGAATCAAAAGGATTTACTTACATAAACCCTGCCTGCTAGTGAAAGAAAAATCAAAACAAGACCACAGAATTTGTTGGGGTTTTTTAAAATATATTTTGTTCTTTGCAGCACTCAGCACTAAACTTTTCCTGGATAGTATCTGCTTGAAGGTTTTCCTACTAAATGCCTTCACAGAATCACAGAATATTCAGAGTTGGAAGGGACCCACAAGGATCATAGACTCCAAATCTTAACCCTGCACAGGATCATCCCCAGGAGTCACACCATGTGCCTGAGATAATCATCCAAATGCTTCTTGAACTCTGTCAGGCTTGGTGCTGGGACCACTTCCCTAAGGAGCCTGTTTCAGTGCCCAAACACCTCTTGTGCTAATAATAAATAGCTTTTGCTCTGGCATTATATTCCTCCTTAATACCAGAAAAAGGAGTGGTATTGTTTTGGTATTTCAGTTCCTGGAGAGTTAGTGGCTTCAGCTCTGGAAGAAAACAAAATGTAACACATGTGCAATCCCTTTTTAAAACAGGATCTAAGTAGAATAAAATTCACAATTTATCAGGAGATTAAACACCGTAATTATGGTGATATGTTTTTACATTTCTGTAGACTTTATCAGAGGCACTGGCTGCTTTAAAGCCGTGTAGATAACCTGATTAATAAACACAGTTAATCCCTCCCCTGGTTTGGTACCCCTAGCACCAGGACAGACTGATTTTTTTTTCTTTCCTGAAATTCAGTTATCTAGACAGACTTTGTTTATATGTGGATTCAAACTGTGCTGATACTAGTTATCCCCCTGGACCTTTAATCTCTACTAACACCTTTCAGTATCATACTTATCCTGATGGTTAGTTCTTTGATACAACTTGTGAGAAGTGCCATCTCTCACAGGAGCTCCTGACTCTTCCACGTTCTTTCCCTTCAGTCCCTTCTCAGACTTGAAATTCCCTCCTTAGCAAGCAGAGTAGTTTATCTTCTGTTTTCCTGGCAGCTGTATTTCACCTAGTTTGTAGTGTGCCCTCTGTCTGAGACAGCAGATAAGGACCAGTGATGGTCAGCACCTGGCACCCTTCATGGCCTCAGGATACACCAACTCTGCCTCATGGTTCCTTTGACTGATATTCAGCCCACTGTAAAAATTACCCCATTTCAGCACTCCTGTGGCAAATCACTGTGTTGTAAGGCAAGCTCAGACCACGATGACTGAAGTGGCATGTTGTTTCCAGGCATTTTCAGTCATGCTAATGGCTTAGCAAAATACTGACACCTGCTGAATTTAACACTAATAAAGAGCTAGGCTGAGATACCAAAGTAGCTTGTCATACTCACTTCCTTTGTGTATAAAGAACTAACCAGCTCAGACCTTTCAACTAATTTCAGGTTATTCTCTTTGAAATTTTTTTGGTTTAGATACTGAAAGTTTCTTTTATTTCTGTAGTTTTATCTAAATAAAATTCCTCCTTTCGATAAAGTTTTGTATGATTGAGAATTAACAATACCATTTTTAGAATCCCTTAAGCCATTGTTTCCTCTAGCAGTAAATATGATACTTAGATTCATTTCAATGACAGTGAAGTCAGCAGAAATTTTATTTTACTTTATTTTAAATGACCCTTAGATGTGATACCCCTTTCTAAAGATATCTCTTCCCATTTCCATCATGTGTTTTGGCTTAAGGAGAGCAAAGCCCTGACACCACTCGACTTAATTTCCGCTAGATCCTAAGCTTATAGACAAAGGAAAAATCCATAGGATTATTCTCAGGAATACAAGAAAAAGCTCTTGAGTAGAACATGTAAGTAGATAAAGTTTTTTACAATCTTTAACAAGATAATTTACCTGCAGGAACATTTTGCTAAGACGTGGGAGTTGGCTAAGGGAAAGGAATTCATGCAACTACATAACCCTGTCCTTCGTATCGTATGTAGATTGTTTTCTCAAGGTGGTGAGACTTAGTAAGAGTCTCAGATTATAAAGCTCCATCATTTCTGGTGAAGAGTAAGTTCCGCATTGTTTTAAGATATTAAAAAAACCCTCTGCCCCCATATTCTAGTGAACAATTTTTCCTTCTTGCTAATAATTATATATTGTTTATCTAGGATGTGGTTACATAAAATATAACAATACAGGCAAGATCAGATTAAAATAAAATTACTTCTAATTCACTGGGTGCAGCTGCTTGGATACATTCCCACTCTACCCATTCATCTTGTACTTGAACCATTTTCTGTCTCTGATAGCACTACCAGCAGGACAATACCCATACAACTAAAATGCTGCCACACTTTTGGTAGGTTTAGTGCTAAATGAAATACTGTCACCAATTCTATTTTCAGCATTCCTCTTGCAATTGTGTTTGGTTTGGTTGTTTGGAGTTTTTTTAAGCATCACCTTTTAGGTTTTAGGATTCTCAGTTTTCCTTTAATTAAAATAAAGAGGTTTTCAGCAACTAACATTCCAGGTACAAGCTGGAAAATCTGAAACCTGAAGACTCAAAAACGAAAAACTAAACCAACACGTGAGGTGAGAAAAAAAGGCTTAGAATTAAAGTCCTTATCATGATTTTTGGTTGACTCATGGGCATTGAATGTGTAAAACTGGCTTCACTGAACACTCTGTACTAGCAATTCAAGATGATATATATCAGTTAGAAGTAATTTTTGGAATCTGAAGAGCCAGCAATTTAAAAACTAGTGCTGCGAAGAAGCCACAACATCCAGAAAGAAAGAAAGAAAAAAAAAAAGTAAAAAGGCACTGGAACTTTTTAAAAATGTTTGAACAATATGATCATGACTAAAAATTCACAAAGTCTACATGCAAGATCTTTGCACCACTGTAATCTAATCATGTGCTATCCTTGGATTTTTTTGTACCAGAACAAGTCCTTCCTCTGTGCTGCATTAGAAAGAAGCCAAGCTTTCAGCAAGCTATAGTGCGGTTTAGTTTTACTAGTGCAATGCATCAACCCTAGGACTGGCATCCTAATGAGGACAAGAACTGCGCTTTCATCCAAAGAGGACTAGTTCCCCCTCCAGTCTGTTTAAAATACTGTTCACTGCTTCAAGCACACCATAGTTACAGACCCTACTTTTCCTCACAGGAATTAATACAAATGATATGAAGTCCAAGTCAGTATTCTCAATGTTTGGTGACTTGATTCCACATCACAGTAACTAATCTTGATTATTTACAAGAATCACCACCTTTCACTGTACTAGCAGTCCTCGTCCTCAGCCTACCATTTGCCCTTGTGCTTTGGAGAACTGCTGTCAAGAAAGCCAGCAAGCTTCCCTCCATCTGCCCCATGTTGCTCCTCAGAGCTTGGCTCTGCCGTGGGGTACACTTGGCCTATGAGTGCTTACAGCAGGCTGCCAGCAATAAGCCATAAATTATTTCTTATATTTGCAATATAGCAGTCTCATTACACTTATCTTCTCAGTCTGCTTGCTCCAGCATTGGTATTCATCATTTTTAATCCTCAAGCCAGGGGCTAGCCAGGGAGGAATTATTTTAAAGGACCTTAGCACAATGTGTTTATTATTGATACCCCAAGCATATCACCTTTACTGAAAATGCACGGTAGTAGAAGGTTAACAGAGCAGCAGATTGGAGTGTTTCTAACTGTGACAGAAGTTATTCCATATAGCAGCTCTCTCACTGCAAGGTAGAGCTAGACATGAACTGTAAGAGAACAGATTCTTTAGAATCAAAAGTGTTCCCAGGCATACGGTTCTTTCATGGGCTCTACTCACAGGAAAAACTCCTCAGCCTAGGGTGGTAGATCCTAGCAAGACTGTCAAGAAGAACTGTGTGATTATGGGACATACCTGGAATACAAGAGGTCTTCTGGGATGGGAACCAAAGGGTGGTCACCATGTAGTGTGAAAAATTTCCAACTATGTTTTGGCAGGACATGGGGAAAATTTTACATAACAAAATATTATGTTTTGTTTTTCAGGAGAAAACTCCCCCCATTTCTACACTAAAGCTTGCATTAAAACGGGGACAGAAAATTTAATCCATGGAGGGGGAGAAAAGCTGCCTTTTCCACAGAGAGAAAGTATCAAGTATCTGGCATACCAAGGAACCACCCACTCTGCCTCAGGTTCTTGGTATCTTGTTTTCCTGAACGCCTCTGCTACTCATTTCTGCCAGCATGTTACTGAAAAATTGAGAGTATAATACTGGGAGTTTACATGCCACAAATAAGCTGGTCAGTGCCCCAGAGTTTATTAGGAGGGACAGAACATCTTGACGGTACAACAGAGCAGTAAAGTGACAAGGAAAACAAGATTATGTTGTTTCTACTTCAGCCTGGGCAGAGCTAGATTACAGCAAGTCTTGACAATCCTCCTTGTTCAAGCACAGGTCTTTGCTTTAATTAACAAATAAGATAGGGAAAGAGCTAAAACTATGAACTTGTTGACTGAGGATGAATCTATGTCCTTCTCTCTCTTTACTGCTCTCCTGCTATTCTCATCCTGAATATTTCTTCTATTAAGTACTTCACATTTTATCTGAGGAATGGGTACTGAGGGTCTTAGTCCCCTCTGCCCATTTGGAAGACTGCTGAAACAGAAAAAGCAAGGTCCTATGCTAATACCTAACTACAGGAATTCAGCAGGCAGCCTCTAAGCCACTAATCTGAACGTAATCCAGCTATACCACAAAGGCAAAGCAGGAGTATTCATCCTCACTGATACATGTGCATTTATCTGAGTATTAGCTGGGAAAATCATATAGGTTCATAAGAGCACTGTTTCCTCAATAATAGCAAATTGATACATACAAAAATTGGGAGATTGTTGTGCAATTTGATTTACTTTATTGAGTAATAGTCTGATAGCTACAATGGTGAATTAGAAGTAAAAAAAAAAAAAAGAAGAAACCCAACCACCTCAAAAAAAAAAAACCAAACAAACAAAAAAAAAACCCCCAAACCCAAAACAAATAAACAAAACCCAAACAAACCCCAAATCCTATTTCCCCATATTTTGGGAAACAAGCTGAAGAAAACATTCTACACTGTAGAAAGACAGCTGAAACTGCTGATATCCATGGTTTGACACTGGAACTGAGCAACTGCAAGTTTGCAGCCTACAGTCTTAAAGCCTCAACCGAAAGAGGCTTAATAGTAATAACATGGATATGTCACCACTGTGAAGATGTTAACATGTTATAAGGATTCTGGGATACCAATCTGGTATAATCAGCAACATACTGGGTTCCTGTGAAAGATGTGGCATTTCTTCTTAAGGTCAGGCTTTAAAGAACTTTGAAAAACAATGCTTTAAACTGATTACTTACAGTACTCCTTTGCGTGCAGAAAAGTAGGAGAATAGTTCAATAAAACTGAATACATGATCATTTTCTGACTGGATTTGATTAGTTGCATAACTTCAGCGAGATTATCACAGTGTGATCTAGTTAAGCTTTTAGGATTATATGAACACCAGCACCAAATTAATCTTGGAATCAGACAAGTGAGATACTTATGAACTCTCATATGTCTCTGACCACTTCTGCAGTCTCTCACAGTCCCACTGCTTCAGTAAGCATTTGATAGTTAGTGCAGCATTTTATGCCGTTGACAAAGCAACAGAATCTGGACAGATTCCTGACTTCCCTCTCCTTGCAAGAATAGCATGCCACCTTGTTGAACCCTCGAGGGTGCAAATTGGGATTATTCTATATAAAGTCTCCCTTTGTGGCATCTGAAATAAAAACCTTTTCCCTGGAACTGCCACTGTTTTGATAGTGAATTCCATGTGAAGTTGTACAACTGGTTACTCAGTTCTTTGGCTGATTTTAAGAATTGCATTCAAAAGTTACTCTATGTTAGAGGCATTTAGAAAATATATTTATACCTGGTATTGATACTCTTTCAAGTACTCTTTTAGTCTTGTTGGTAATGGCAGCTCCCAGATCTGATTTGTACTCTTGTTTATAGCTATTCTGCAGCGGTGTTGCAGAGATGGAGCGGATGTATAGAGGGGTTTGTTCAAGTAAAGATGAACCGTTCCATTTGAAGGTGTTTCAGTTCTGTTCTTGCACATAAGAACATAGTACTCAATCAAGTGCACAACGCTGTTGAACTGTTTAAGTCTAGATCTGACACAAGTGATAGAATCCAGTCTAAACTTGCCATCTTGATATTCTATACGTAGATTGGTCGGTCCCGCTGATGTTTTTACTGAAATAGTCAGTAGATACTCTGAATGCGAACTATCCCTAACCAGAAAGGTTCCTTCAGGGGCATCCTGTAATCTCTCTTTGGCTTCAGCAACAGTCATGTTGCCCCAGTACCATCCTGTTAAAAAAATCAGAGAAAAAAGGGATTTGTTTATTCCTGTTTGGTTAAAAAGCTGCTCTTTAGCTGATATAGTCACCCATTTCCTTTGTTGTTTGAAAGCTGAAGTCCTGCAGGCACAGTAAATTTTTATGTGCTATTTAAATCCATTTGCTTTACAATGCGTCTCGTTTTGACAGAGCCGTCCAGGTCACTGTGTATTTTCATATCTATGCATACACAGGCACAAACTTTCCTGAAGCGTCCTGCGAGGCAGACACGGGAGCCGCGGACCCGGCAGGCCGCCCCCGAGGCAGCAGGGACGCGTCCCGCGGCTCCCCGCTGCGCTCCCGCCGGGGCCGGCGCGGCG
This sequence comes from Oxyruncus cristatus, assembly GCA_013399855.1. NCBI lineage: Eukaryota > Metazoa > Chordata > Aves > Passeriformes > Cotingidae > Oxyruncus > Oxyruncus cristatus. The sequence continues at coordinate 533,481 of VXAY01004464.1, forward strand.
TCCGCACGGCACAGGCTGGCAGCCCGCAGAGAGCCCAGCAACTCCGGGCAGGCTGCTGTTGAAATGAGCTTTTTGTAGCGATCGGAAACAGAGAGGGGTAAGAAAACAACTCCGGCGGGGCGGCTGCGGTCTTGCCGTGGCGGCGATGGACACAAAAAGCCCTTCCAGCCGCCCGCCGCCAAGCCCCGCGTCCTGCGGAGCCGGGTGAGCCGCCG
>VXAY01004464.1:536575-564995 GCA_013399855.1 Oxyruncus cristatus
ACCCCCCTTCACCCTCCGGCGCTAAATACCTCGTTGCTACAAACAGCCATTGCCTGCCGATGCGCGCGCCGATCTTCTCTCCCCCCCACACCCCGATTCTTTTTTTTTTTAATTATTATTATTTTTTTTAAAATAACCGCGAAGCTGTTTTTCTGCGTAAAGATGATTGATTGCGCCGCTGGTGCTGCTCGGTAACCAGCCACCTTCTGCCGCTGCCCGGGCGGCCCCGAGCCGACTTTAGAAAGACACACACACACGCACACACANAGTAGCCGTAATAGTTTCACCCCTGCCCTTGGCTGCAAGTCAGGGCTCCCTGCAAATTACACGGCGGTTTTTGGGAGGGCGAATTGACGGGAGAAGGAGTAAGGGGTGTCTTTTTGAAGCCCTTAGGGGGGAAAAAAAAGTACAAAATAATGTCCTTAAAAATCAGGCCGGGAGGAGGGAGGGAGCCTTTGTTATCAAAGTGGTAAATGAATATGTATTAGGCTGGGCTGTCTGGCTGAGGGAGCGGGGCAGCTCCTCTGCGCAGAGAAAGCTCCCATAGGGACACGCTGCCTTGGGTCGTACTCCCCAGTAACGCCTGTAATTCGACTTTTCTTTAAAATAATAATAGTAATAAAATTAACAGTTCCTGAAGGACTTTGTAACAGCTATTGCTTATAATTCTTAAGCATCAGGGAATAAGAGGGTTAATAGTTATCTTAAAAATTAAGTGCTATCTTTAGTAAGTAAACAGATTCATCTGAGGAAAAAAAATCTGCTTTGCGAAGTGAAATATTGGTCAGTATGGTTTCACCTTTTTGTAATGCCTGTGTGCTTTTGAATTTAATTTATTCAGTTTATGAAGAAAGGTGGTTTTAATCACTGGCAGCAGCACAGGTTTAAAATGAGGTCTGAGGAACAAACACGGGTTTTCTTAAGCATTCTCAGAAATGGTTTAAAACAATTTAGGTCCTGAAGGTCATTCTTGTTTCTGCTTTTGTACGTGCAGTTCAGATAGCCTCAGGTCCAGCCTCCAGTGACTCTTGCAGAATCCCCACTAAATTTCTGTTGGATAGATGTGAAGAGGGGAGAGAATATATTTGTGCTCCTTGAAATTTAGTTGACAGTTCAGCTACCAATGATATGAGATCTTGCATAAAACTTATTAGTTTTTCCAGAATGGCACTGGCTTTGCTATGTTCACAAGAACAATAAAAAATTAATACAGATCTGTTTTTATTACTAAAATAATTCTGTATATGCAGGCACAGCGCTTTTGCTCAAAAATGTTACTTTGATATCATAGTGTTCAAATTAGAGCTATTTATTTAAAGTTCACTAATGCATCTTGGAGAAATGGAATACTTCTTGCCTAGGTGCAAAGCTGCTTTTTTACAGCTTTGCTGTAGATCTCTTTCCTTATGTTATGTTTTTAATGGAATTTTTATGTGGATAGTATCTCAAGACTTCCTTTGCTTCTGCTGTTTATTCATCACTTGAAGTCATAATAATTTGTTTCTAAAACCACAGCTGGCTGCTATAAAGGCAGAGAGAGGAAGACCCTGATTTATGTGGTGAATGAGAAACAAGAACAGAAGAATGCAATAAATATTTGTTACTTAAAACTTTGGATATTGTTATGAAAAAGGTAGCATAAAAATTAAATAGGCAGTATATCAGCAGGATCTTTCCTAAACAGAGTTCTCTTAATTTTTTTTCATGAGAATTTAATGTCTTTTAAAAACGGCACTAAATATCCTCTAAATTTACAAGAGTAATGAAATTCAAACTTAAAAACTGCAAATCAATCTTTAAATGACAATATTGGCACCTCATAAGAGTACTCGGGTTCACAGTTACCTTTATTCTCTGCTTTGAGACTTCCATGAGTGCTATGGGCTCTGTGGAGCACGTTTGTATTTCACTGTTTCTCTCAACAGTCTTAGTTGCTGTTTTTTTCCTCTGTCTCTGTGAGTCTTCCATACAGTCACAGAGGAGGAAAAAAAAATAGTTTTAAGGCTAAGAAAAGGTGACTAAATTAAATTTCTTTTGGGACTCTGGGCCATATGTAGTGCATGAAACTACTTAAAGCCACTTTTGAGCTTCTTTGGCATTGAGATGTTTAATACAGGCTTGGTCTGCCTTAAGTGTTTTACTGTGTAAAAATTAGAATGGAGTAGGAGAAAAATGTGACATGGAGAAAAAGAAAAGGAGCAGATGCTGAAAACCTAGCTTTCCATCATGTAAACAAAATAAGTTTTTTTACTTTGGCGTATAACAAACAGTAATTCTTCTAAACAGTCGCTAACACGAAAACTATATACAAATGGGGATTTAAAATTTTTCAGTACAATTCAAACCAAGTGTTTTATTTATTTTTAATCTGTGTGTTTTGGGATAGCAATTCTAGGACAAACATTGCCTGTACATATACAGTTATGAATGCTTCTAAGAAAGTTTTAGAGGCATATCACCTGACTGGGGATGACAGGCACAAAGTTAAGCAATCTCTAATTTTTTTTTTTCCCCAGATACTTTCTACTGTTCCTGAACATTTTGGTTCTCAATGTATATCATCCCAATCGTAGATATATTTAATCGAGTTTCATATTTGTAGTGAAAACATGAACATTAAGAGTTCTTGAAAATCACCAGCAGAATATATTGTTCCTGACTTGATTTTAAACATGTGTGCCCAAGACAGGGAGTGAATAGGCAAAAATCCCTTTCATGATGAAAGAAGGAGGCAAAAACGTTTTTACAGTCATGTGAAGTGCCTGTTGCTAGAAATTATTTTCACTTTGTTCCTGAAAAGTATGCCAAATTTACTGGAGAGCTAGCATGATTTATTTATATAATATGACATAAGCAGAGGAGGGGGTAATGTGTTTTTGATCCAGCTGATTTTGCTCCATTTGCTCTGATATGCTGAAAAGACTTACTGATTTATTAAGCTAGATTTATCTAGCTACCTGAAAGAATACAAGGGTAATACAAGAAAATACCCTTTCCTTGCTCTCTACATCTTGACTTCCCAAGTTGCAGCACAGAACATCTGTTATCTCTGACATACCATTTGGTCAGGAAAAAATCCCCTTTAGTTTAAAGGCCACCTATGGTATATCACACACCTCTTCTTATTGACCACATTTTGACAACTGTTTACCTGAACTGATCTAAAGAACAGTGTACAGCTGCCATGGTTCCTCCCTGTCGGTGGATTACAGTCTGGTTCTCAAGCAGAGAAATATGAATATTTAGCCTTTAGTTCCAGCAAATTGGAATGAGTTAACTACAGCTCTACACCACGAACAAGGTCTGCAATGTGAACTTAGAGAATTTCTCACTTAGCAGTGAGGAGGAAGGTTTGCCTATTTCACAAAGAGTTCCTAAAACGTAATAAATAAACCATAGCGAAAACAAGTGTTTTCATAAATGGGATCATCCTGCTCTTTTCAGCTTCCTGAGGAACAGAATGTTTTGATGAAATAAATTATGATTTATACCAGATAATTTTACTACTTACCAGCTGCCACCTTATTTACTGCCATTTTTATCTCTTCAGATGTGAATGAATGCTTTGTCTTTCTTGACAATATACATTTGGTAAAGGAGAATAACAAAAAAAATCAGTGAATAATTTCTGTGAATCAGGGGTGCTCTAAAAGAAAATCAGCACTTTTAGTTTAAAAGCAAACCATCAAGAGATGGCACTCTGAGAGCAGTACTTTGAAATTACATCCAGATTCTTTTCTTCCAGAGACAGTTGAGATAACGGTAGTAGACAGACGACCTGCGACAAGCATGGAACGAACCAGAAAAAGGTGCCATTTCAGTCCAGCTCTCACCTTATCATGTGCTATCTACTATTTAAAACTTAAGGCCTCAACTGCATTGAGTAAGAGGTTATGTAGACACACTTAGGATCTTCAATGAAAATAATTAGATGTAGCCCTCTCTTGGTTTCTCTACTGTTTACAGTTTTAAGTAAAACCAAAATAACATAAAAATAATTTGGATGGACTCGTAAGGGAAAAGTAGAATGTGGTGACACAGGGTACTAAGTAAAAAAAAAAAAAAAAAAGAGATAATTTACACAGCATTTTTCACTTTATACTGTGTTAGGCTTCTTTATAAACAGCAGAATGCTGGTCTATTACTTTGTTATTTTGTGAGTTATTCAATTTCACCCTGACTAACACTAGCTAAATATTGCTGAAAGTTAGTGAAGGATAAGCTATAAGTAGAAAAAAGTAGAAAAAAGACTGCTGGAAAGGACCATTTCGGTACACTCACTTCAAACAACTACTAGGAGAATATATGCTGTAGATTTTAATATTCAGATTATAGTATAAGATACTGTGACTGTAATATTTATTTACCTTGTTCTTTTGGCTGAGAAAGAGCATATAGGTGTATATATACACATACACCCATACAGACACATGTTCAGAAACACACTCTTTGAAGTTCTGGATTTTTAGAGAAACATGCACTCTTTGTTTTAGAAAAATCCTAGAGATAGCACAGCTGAAAGCACTGTGAAATCTTGCATTCTTCTTCTAGATGTTGCCAGAAAAAACAAGCCTTTTAAGACTGAGGAGGCTTGAGATGTTTTCTTGCCAGTTGCAAGTCCTACTTCCCAAAGTAAAAGAGAGCAAGCAATGTCTGTGAAAAAAGTTTTCCTGACAGACGGCATGAAGGCAGCTCTGCTGTGCTCGGCCAATCCTTAAGTAATTAAAGTTCCTTTGTCGGCAAACAGTCAGTTCTGAAACTAATAAGGAAAACCAAAACAGGTGATGAAGTGGCTATCTCTAAAGGGGAGATTTTTGAGTGCAAAGGAAAATGAAGAAGAAATTGGGTTATATGTCTGTGAATAAATGGCCTCCCATCAGAAAAAGATTATTTTAAAATCATTGTTCTAGTTCTTACATTAAAGATGGTTTAATTCATGCAGAACTGTTTGGCCTTGAGGATGAATTCCTACAATTAAATGTTTATGATTGAAACTGCTGCCATGGAGAGCAGACACCACCTGAGTATCATTTCAGGAGTGCTGTGGATCATTAAATGAGTTGTAGAACCTTTTCCTGGGCATGAGCCACTTTTAAATTTCAGGTTAAGGCTATAATAGTCTTCAACATAAGGCCTTCAACATACGTGTTGCTGTACTTAGGAGTTTGAATAGCAGGGTAATCAATGTTTACTAATGGGTTTATATAATTTTAAATATCTTATAGTTAATTGAGAATATGTTGCCCATGGTATGTGAATATGCTGCTGGGCTCAAATACATTTTTCAGATTAGTGCATTAAGTGCTAACGTCAGGTAATGAACTTAACCTGCCTCTGACGTGTTGGCTTCTTTTGACTCAAGATAGGCATGGCTGTTTTCCCTGCTTCAGCATAGAGAGAGGCTGGATGTGGAATGCCATACAAACCTGGACAGATGACAAGAAAACAGTGCTAGCTGCCAACTACCTTCTCTCTATTTGTCAGGATTCATTGTTGCTTTTTCTCAGGATGGCTCAAAGCATTGTTCTATAACTGATTAGCATGTTGGGAGGACGTAAACTGAAGTACAGACAAGACAGACAGATTGGCATTTTTTAAGCTCAACAGAGGAAATACACATAGGCCTACTCTTTCTGGTTAAGGAAAGAGCATTGGTCCACAGCTTGCCTTCTCTTGGCACAGCCTGTCGTTCCCAGAATTGCTTGCTCCTCCTGTAAGCAGTTTTGCTAGCTATGTGGAAATTAAAGCTCAAAGAGTAGTAGATTAAATTGGATAGACTGCTTGAGGCAGTTACTATCTCCTCCTGTACTGTATCTGAAACCATCCTTCCTGTGGCTCTGACAGAGTGCTACTTCAAGCAGGGAAGAAAAATTAACTCCTGCATCTCCTCCTAAATGACTTCAGCTTTCAGTCTGGTGTGTTAAGGTCAACTCCAGTTTCAGCGTGGCTCAAAATTACCATCGTTCAGGAGCAGCTTCGTGAGCTGTCTGGTTGTGAGGTGGCAAGTTGTCACAGGGTGGGGTGAATGAACTAACTGCTTCAGCCATCTGATTTTAATCCCTTACCATATGTGACTTGAAGTCCTTAGATGCCCTCTACTGCTATATACCAGAATTAACAGATGGCTCGGTGTAACCAAACTCCGATTTGCTGAAGTTTGTTATTATCTCTCTGTCTTTATAAATTAACAGAGGAGGGAAAATAACATCCATAATTATTACAAAATATTCAAAGCCTTTTATAAAGTGTGAGCTTGGGCTAGACGTGTTTTCTGTCTTTCAGTGCCATAGCCCTGTATTTCAAAATTTTAACACTATTTTTAGTAGTCTCTTCAGAGCTCACTTCTCTGATAAATTATCCCTCTGTGAATAAATTTGATCCAGAAAGATGCCTGAGGCACAGCAGAATTTTTCCCCAGCATTTCATGCCACATAATGCTAGATGGGAGGAAGCTGCAAAACCTGCTGCTGTAGATCAGTCTTTGTTCTGGGAAGCAGCTAAAGGATGCATTTAGACATTGGACGTATTGTTTGCGTAAGACAGAACAGTAGGCAAGAGTGTGTCTGGAATGGAACGAGAATGAAATTTCTGTTCCACCTTTGCCTCTGTTATGACAGGTTTTGTGTGCTGGCAGGCACAAAGCAATCCTAAGTCAAACAGAACTAATCTTGGAGGGAATCACTCAACAGGCACTTAAGAATCAATGTTTCTGTGGTGCTTGAGCTTTAACTGTGCTGAGTATGTCAACTCCCTTTCCTCCTATAAGGAAAACCCAGCAAAAAACTCCCACTTTTAAAATCCCAGCCCACGTTCTTATTGCTGATTTGACTGAATGGGTTTGGTCCAAATGAAATTAGCAGCCATGTTTTGTGTACGTTTTTAAACATGCCTAACCTTTTCTGAGGACAGTCTATTACTTCTTTCTACTCTAGGTGGTTGTTGGTGATGTTACAGATAGAAGGAGGTGTACCAGGAGGGAGTATGAGCTTTCCAGTGGAACATATGACAGCAGGGATCTGCTCCAGGTAAGTGAAGGGGGCCATGTACAGCGGACATGCAGGAGGGCCTCTGCCAGGCTCATAAAAAGCTTGGGTTCATTGAAAGGGGGAAATTTCACACTATGCTTTCTTTTCTCTCCAGCACAGCCTTCTACTTTCAGGCACATTGGTCTAGAATATGCTGCTTACATTTTTCAGGAGCTTTTGTAATTTTTCCAGAACGTAATCTCAAACAAACGTTAAGTCCACAGCAAAATCTTGTTGTGAATGGGGGCTTTGTTCTGTGAGACTGTTTCTGAAAATGCCTGGTTCTCTGTTAGCCATTGCATAAAAGGCTGAAACATGAATTTGTTCATATGCTTTTTATTCCTTCATCTCCTCCCCCCATTTTCTCCAAGAAATACATGGAGCTCTTCACCTCCTCCTAGCAGGTGGGCTATATAATGTTGTAGTGGCAAACCTGTAAAGCTTTACCAATTTATGTCACCTGACAGTGTGGTCCATCACATGTATTTTTATTAGATCCCTATTTTTCCATTTTCCTTAATGGCATTTCAATCTTTCAGTGGCTTTTTTTCTTCCCCCATGCATCAGGGACTGAAATCATGTGTCCACAGAATGTAAATAACAGCTGTTTCCACTCAGTTTGCATTTATATACTTTGCACTTAAAAACAGATTATTTCTGGAAGCTGTGACAATCTAGTCAAAATTCCTACTTAGAGGTACTAGCGAGATGGTAGTGAGATCCCTTTGGACTAGCTGATTGAAGAGTGAAGCAACAATGAAATTCCCCAAATGACTGATCAGTTAGGGTTCTAACTTATCCTTCAACAATCGACTGAAGCTTATCTTTTAATCTCCTTGGGCATTTTCAAGATCAGTTCCTTGGGCTACTCTAAGGCGATAAAGGTATGCCAGGTAAGGAGATTAATTGTTAAAAAAAAAATCTGTGCTGAACTGGTAGTGTGTTTCCAGCAAAATTAATTTATTGTACAAGTACAGCTGAAAATGAAAAAAAAAAAACAACAAAGAAAAACCAAAACAACACCTGGCAAACTGTTTAAACTGAACAGCTTATTTGCTAGTGTCACAGATTTTTGAATAAACAAACCTCTTATGTCCTGAAAATAACTGAAAAACAGCTTTTTGGTTTTTATACCACGATTTTATTTTGTTGACATTTCGTTAGCTCAGAAAAGGAAACAGCATTTTTATTTAGTAATGATTAAATGAAGATTTTAAGAATTATGTCCAATTACTGTGGGTTTTTTGCTCCAGAAAACTTTGAAAGCTTTCCACCTCATTATTTTGCCAAATGTCTCAACTTGAACCAATTCTTTAGATTTCTTTGATCCTCTGAAGGCTGAAAATTACAGAACATTGACATTTACTGACCTTTGGTACGGTTCATTTACTCCAACATGGACTGTGTAAGAAGATGCTTGCTCTTAAATCCAGATTTTGTTTGAAGTTACAGAAATGCACTTTCTTCTCTGCATATTTTTTTATTCAGAAGAAAAATCCTTTTAATTTTACAGGAGTCTCAACAGGGGCATCTGTGAACTGGAGTGGAGAATCTTCACGACTCAAGTTTAGAGAACTGTAATTATGTGTGTGAGTTGCTGGTTTTGGTGTCTGTATAAGCCTGTGCTAGACTCATTCACACTTGGTACTCTGAACAAACAAAGACAATCTATAAAAATCAGATAATCTGAAAAAATGCTGTGCGTTCACACTATTTCTAAATAATACTAAAAAAAAGTCCCTGATGTTAAGAAGGACTTGTATTGGGAAAATAAGGGGAATATATATGGCTTATATTCACACTAGCTGGGGCTAGTTCTCTCTTGAGCAGACTCCCATATTCACATCCCACAGTCCTCCTTGGAATATTTGTGGTGCCTGTATAGACCCAACATGCTATTCTGACTTTTTTTTGTGTTATCTTGTTAGATACTTTGAGGTATCTGAAATGACAAGAAACTGTATTGCAGGCTGTGAGAAGGGTGCTTTCCTAGCAAGAAAGTGAGGGGCTGTGTTATATGTTCTGGCACGTGGTCACGTTTGAGGGTGCACAGCTTGAGCAGTTTAGAAGAGCAGGCGGTGTGAAGCCAACAAGATGTGATGCTGGGAGCAGTGCTTGGGGCAGACTCTCCCTGCAGCAGTGGGCAGCCATTGCTTGAAAGAGGGCTTGGTGGAACGTGGGGAGGTAACGAGGAGTTATGGGGAGCAGCAGCGGGGGCTCGAGCTTGCTTCCCAGCCTGCTGCAGAAAGGACGAGCTCGGAGGGATCCCAAGCATCTGTCTGCTGCTGGAGCAGCATGGTAAAGCACAGACAGGCATTTTGACTGCAGGATAAAGGCATCACTGTATTTCCTGTGTCATTTCCACAATGTCACCAGTTAAAATCTTGGGCACATTAAAACAAAACACTCACCAAGTTCCAGCAATTCAAGCACTGGCCGAGGACTTGCTAAGCACTGTGTTAGGTACTAACCATTCTTCATAGGCCATTGTGTGCCTTACCAGTGGCCTCTTTGGGCTCACTTCACATCTTTCTTCAACAAATATGGCCACATAAAGTCCATGAATTGTAACCCATGCAGCCAAGACACAGCATGTTTATTTTAGTAGATTTGGTACAAATATATGTTCTAGAAAGGGAGTTTCTCTGCCATTTTTCTTACCTCTATGTATGGTAAACTCCTCATGAATTTTGCTTGCACTGGTCTTCTACTCTGGATAGGAAGTCCTTTTTCTTAAAATTCTAAATTTTGTGGAACTCACTTCCAACCTCAGTTTCCCTATCACTAATTTCAGGATTTTAACTGTATGAAAAATGGCGTAGGGGAAAGGGAGTTCTATAAACATCTGTTCTTGGAAAATAACAAGTGAACCCATATTGAAACCAGTCAGGATTAAAAATTAGAAAATAAATTTTAAAAAAAGGATATGAAGCCTTATGCTACTTATACCAACGCAATGTTAATTAACTAGGGGTCAAGGAAAATTTTTTCCTCAATTACTTAGTTGAAATCATCAGTGTGTCTTAACTAAAGCAGATGGTGAGGATCACTATTGCAGAACAATAATTACGTGCGTGAGTTGCTGGGTTTGTGTGTCTGTATAAGCCTGTGCTAGACTCATTCACACTTGATACTCTGAACAAACTGATGTTAACTTCAGAAAAAAGCTACTTAGCTTATTATTTGTTTAAACAAATGAAACATATTTGAATGAGAAACTTGCAGTGTTTAAGTAACTTTAGCCGTGTTTAGAAAACTTAGTGCTAATGACTAGCAGTGTTTAAGAAACACTAATCTTTGCTTGAAACTGTTAAGCTCTGTTTTGTTACCATTAGTGAGTAGGAAATACATGTTTGTACAGTAGGGTCCTGCTTTAAAAGTTTAATCTTTTACTTAGGTTATTCTACCTGGTAATAGCTTAATGCAGTAGCCTAATTCAACAATCACTTTTCACTGCTCATTGAATTTTTTGTGGTACTTACATGACTAGAATTTTATTAGTTCTAGCAGAACAGATGCTAAAAACAGCTCTTTCAGAATTTCTCTTTTTAATATCTCATATTTTGCTGGTAGGGACATTCTTTTGCTGAGGAATTATGAACTTCAGTAGTAGTCAAAACTGGCCTTATTTAAAAAGGTAAACCGCCTCTGACCTGAGACTGCTTTTTCATCTTGACAAGCAGTAAAGCTCAATATTAGAACAATTGTTTTCTGTAGGGATTACTTATTTTTCATAAAGACTGGTTGGCAAAGCTTCTCAGCTCTGCTGGCCATTCCAACCTCTTAAGGTGCCTCTACGTGATGCGAAACTTTGTGACACATTGCTTATCACTTCTCACCTACATCATGACTTTTACTAAAGTGGCACACCAGGCCATAAACTTTTACTTCTCCAGAAGCCATGCAATGCAAAATTGCTGGCCAAACATGCTGTTTAGTTCAAGCAGCTTCCACTGTCTGATCTGCAGTGTCCCAACCGCCGTCGTTATATACAGTGGAACTAACATTCTGTGTCAACTGTATCTACACTTTCAGGTAATTCTGGGCAGATTGCTTAGTAAATCATAATTTATTGTGTCATTTTTCTAGAAGTACCTCGAGGTAACAGTTGCAATCATGAGCTCATTCTAGAAGAGGTGCTACTAAGATACATAGCTATCTTATTTCTCCTGTGACTACACACTGAGTGAAACAAGCAAAATAGCTTAATTGTTACCTTTTAGCATTGGAGGGTTGATTAAATATGATGTGAGATTAAAAACCTACACACAATTTATTCAAAATGACAAATTAAATGTGTGGGAATTACTCTATATAGAAAAGCAAGATTTCCTATATATGGACTAGATGCTGTTGAAGGCTAGCAGAAACAGCAAATATAGTTATATCTAAATTTTAAGAGAAGTATTTTCCTTTTCTATGGATACTGTCCTAAATAAAAAAAAGAAGGTAAGACTGCTTTCATTTGCCCCAATACAGACATCTGAATCTCATCTTCATCCTCCCTTCACAGAGAAGGAAAATGAACCTCTACAGAACAAATGCGTGACACAGTCTATACAATAAAATGTTAAAATAAGATTAACTGCCTTGTGTAGGTATTTTTTCCATGTCAATTGACTATAAGGGGAGCCTACGAAGATTAACTCAGGCTTCAATGCCTAATTAGTAGCTATCTCAATCCTGGAGATAAATCCAACTTTTATGTATTGTGGGTACACGATTTGTTTCTTTATTGTGGTTACTAGTGGGCTTGCTTTAAGTCAATTTTACTATATTGTAGCATTAAGACAAAATATACATCCTCTATTACAGATGAGGAATGCAGTCTACATCTATTTTGTCTTTTATAACTTTGCATTGGTTTTGAGGATGGAATGAGCACATAAGAAATTATAGCAGAGCAGCTGCTAAAATTCATAAAGACTGGAGTAACTGAGAAATGCAGTGCTGGCTTTAAATAGCAGTCAGTACTGTGACATAACTGACCTGCCACAACGATTTACTCTGGTACAACAGAATTTGGACATGACAGATGAAGTTCAGATCCAATACAACAGCAACGGACAAGAAGAGAACTTTTCTACAGGACTGAATAGCTGGAGGGGTGGGGAGGAGGGAGCGGTGGGTGGGTAACTGCTGCCTCCACTGTAGTCATGCAAAACTGAAACATAAGGACATGACACTTGCCACATGCTCCACTGTCGACTCATTTTTTCCCAAATGGGGAGGGTGGAGCTTTTTTGGTTTAAGCATGAACATACATCTCTGAGACACCTTACAAAAGTCAAAGCAAACAGGCAAGCCCGCCATAAGAACCTTTGACCCTTTAAATCCAACCACTTTTGGACCTGCTTGGGAGCTCCTTTTTCTGAAGTACTTACAAATTTAAGTAAAGAACTGCAGCTCACGCCTGTCTCTCGGTTGAATTTGACCACACAGCCAAGTCGCGAGGGTCTCTGATAGATCCAGTCCCGTTCCTGGACAAGGCTGCCTCCTGGTGGTGGTACCCAGAATCTGCAGAACATCAGCACTGGCACACAAAAAAGGCCTGTCTTTGAAAAGCATCTTTGGTTTTTAATTCGCGCCTAACTAGGGGCAGTGAGAAGAATTCTTTTCACCTGGGCATCAGGATAAATCGAACTGCGATTTAAATGGTCAGAATTCCTGTTCTAGAGCACTGGAACAGGCTGGCCGGGAAGGTCATGGAGTCCCCCTCTCTGGAGATATTCAAAACCTATCTGGATGCATTCCTGTGTCACCTGCTCTAGGTGACCCTGCCTGGTGGGGGGGTTGGACTGGATGGTTTCCAGGGTCCCTTCCAAACCTAAGAATTCTGTGATTCTCTGAATTACAGACAAAATTTTTGATGAGTGACTGAAACAGAGTTTTCTAAAGGCCTGCAGGCAAGCAAGGCCTGCGGAGACTTTTAGTGAGACATTCAAAACCCAAAAATCAATCAGTAAAACATACCCAAGAGTATACTATCCACAGCAATGAACTAACATGGTCTGGAACCCTTAATAGCTGCTAGATACAAAGTCTAAATGGCTAAGTGTCCAAAACTGGATACACACTGCCAGAGCACACTTAACACTGTATATTTTATGCAACTTAACTTTTCAGTTACAAGGGATAAGAGCAACAGAAAACGGAAGTCCCAAACTAACTTTCAAATGGATTTCCTTTTGCATAGAAGTGGGACAAAAATCAAGTGGATGAATTTTGAATTCCAAGTTTTCAAGTGAAGAGAAACATAAAGATATCTTTATGTATTTGTTTGATACCTAGAAAATCAACATGAGAGCTTCAAATTACTGTGAGAGTAGTATTTTAATTATGTCATGTTTCAGATGATCCTGGAAAAAGATTTAGTAAAAGCAAACACAGAAAGATTGAAAAGAGACAGCGCAGTGCAGGGATAAAACATCAATGTTATGAATTAATAACAAAATATCAGAGGGCACATGTAATGAGTATGTGTTTTAGACTCAGTTTCCAGTAACTGGTCAGAAGAGAAAGTACTTTAAAGATAGCAATGAAGCATATCACAGATTCTGAGCCCTCAAAATGCCTGAAAACCATCCAAAAATGTCTGGGAAACTTTGAGAAATCCACTGATTGTGGATGTTTCATCATAAACAGGGTTAGGCAAGAACAGACAAATGCCACAACAGAAGGTCTCTGTAAAGCAAAACGTCTTAGCAGTATTAGGCAGCAATAAGCAAAAGTATTGGAGAAAAGGGGGTGGTGGGGGGAATACCTGAAAGTTTAAATTAGTCCAAGAATATTTTTTCTTACACTGGAGTGAAGTCAAATGGTGACAAATTAGGTCTCAGCTTTCTAAAAATAAAGGGATTCAATGCAGTTAACCTGTGGAACATAACAAAACACTACACGAGATGTAAGCTCACTTATGTGCCAGTGTCAGCACCAAGCACCATGAATGGATGAAAATACTAAAATATGTTGTACTAGAAAATACTACAAACTATTTTAAAAGTTATATTCTAGGCAGAAAAAAACACAATTATGTTCATGTGATTGAACTTGCAGAGTTAAGCAGACATCCTTTGCATAGACACCACAGACATTCCTCCATAAGAGCATGTTTGTTACATACCACATCATTAATATGGAGCCAAAATCACTTGGCTGCTGTCAGCTTAAGCATGGACTCATATCTTACAAGCACAACAGAGCAATGAAAAAACATTATCAGCTACCCGGCATTCAGATTTCAAAATGCACTTAGACTAGCTTTACATAAAATTTTCCAGAAGTATTTAAAGGCAGTCTTTTTACACACATCCAACATCACTTTTTTCACAATTTAAGGACATTCACGTAAAAAAAGGTGATTTAGTGATAACTTTAGAAACTAACAATGACCAAGATTAGAGGCTCCATAAGGTACTCCACTTCTAGCAAAATCTGTAGATAACACATGCTGGCAAAATAGCACTAAACTAACAGAGGAAACAAAACCCTACTGAAGTTATCCAACTTGCTTTGGAAAGGAAATGCAATAAAAATGTATCCTGTATAAGAAGTAACTATTTTCTGATTATTTACAAGGATCTGCTAAGAAGGCTTTGTGAAGTCACTGGGATTTCTGCAGAGAAACAACTTTCTAAGCCTGCCCTTTTTATCAGAAGGCCGATGCCTAGCACTGTAGACTGGAGCAAAGAATTGCCTTTTCCTGAGGGAAAGAAAGCTAGATGACATGGAATATTACAAGAGCAGGAACATTTAAGCACCACAAAATGCTATACTAATGAGGTAGAATCAGACCAAATTTCTTTAATTTAAAGTATTTTATATAATAAAGGGTCAATCCTTCCTCCTAAGTAAGCTACAAAGAGCTGGGAGTCTTCAGTGAATACCCTGCAGATGCAAAGAACTTCATATATAAATTTGAAGCTACGGCTATTGCAATTTGTATATGAACACAGCATCCTCACTGAGCAGTAGCTGTTGTAGAATTAAACAAAAGACTGCCCATGAATCACAAATGCACACAGAAGTTCTCAGGTAGTTGGGAACGCTGGGTGATTTTGAAGGGCCAGTTACTATATCTTGTCACTCTCTACAACTCCCTGAAAGGAGGTTGTAGCCAGGTGGGAGTTGGTCTCTTCTCCCAGGCAACCAGCAGTAGGACAAGAGGGCATGGGCTTAAGCTCTGTCCAGGGAGGTTTAGGTTGGATATTAGGAAGAAATTCTTTACAGAGAGAGTAATCAGATATTGGAATGGGCTGCCCAGGGAGGTGGCGGAGTCACCGTCCCTGAAGGTTTTTAAGATGAGACTGGATGTGGCACTTTGTGCCATGGTCTGGTAACCACAGCAGTGTTGGATCAAGGGTTGGACTTGATGATCTCAGGTCTTTTCCGAGCTGGTTGATTCTATGAGAATTCTATGATTCTATGGATGCTAAAAATGAAAACCAAGTTGGCCAGTTTTCAGTACACAACAATAGCCTTAAATACAATCTCTTGGCCGATGTGGAATCAAACATGGAACCAAGTATCTTACAAGTGTAACAGAAGAAGCAAAACGATCTGTTTTCACCAATACCTCATACAATATTTTTCATAAACACTATTTCATTAATACCTCAGTATTCAAGCTCACCTGCATTTCCATTACTAGATTTCTAAAGAAGAAAAAAAAAAATCATTACCCCCGGCAAACCACCAAATCCTAATGCGTCCACTTCTAGACTTCCCATTTTGACACAAGACTTGTATGGATTCACTTTATAAATGATGAGGCTACGACCAAGTTTAATCAGAGCACTCCATGGCCTGTTACATCCCATTCTCCATTCTAAAACTGGCCCACGTGCTGACCAGGCACATGCACAACTGCCTTCACTGACGCTCTGTCTCATCGGTGCCATTTTTCTGTCAACTAGTTGAAGTAGAAAATAACAGTCAAATTAAGATAAGCATGTTTTGTTACAGCCAGCCATCTTACTTTCTGTAATTTTTATTTCTAATAAAGATTAACAGCAAAGTGCTGATGATCAAGAAGTTATCTTAATTATCGGTCTTTGGGAGGATTAGGATCCCTGCGTCTTCTATGATACCTAGAAGGAAAAAAAAAAGGGCGCAGTGAATGCAAAGACTGTGGACAGTCTATTTTCCTGATATTTTTGCCCCCAGTAAGTGATCTGAGGTTACACATGTAAACCAAACACAAGATACACAAGCACTACCCATCACCACTCAGTAGATGTCATCTCTGTTGTTCGTGGAGTTACATAACCCTACTCATTTCTATTGCTACATCTGCTACAAGCACACAATAATCCAATCAGTTCTATGGCTGAATAGGCACAAAGGCTGCTGTTTATTCTTAATCCTTTGTGTGAAGTTAATTTTATTACATGGTCAGCTTTCCCTTTGGCTAAAATGATTGCTACAGAACAGAGACCTGATGTTTAAAGGAGTTGTGCCAGACTGTGTGTCAAATAGTGTAGTATTTTACAGACAAACTGAAAAACAAATTCCTAACAACAAAAACTGATCCATATTTTCCTCTCAATTATGCACCCTAAAACAAGATAGATCCTGTTTGATCCTCGTGAAAGTGTCAACCACCCTTTGGTCATGAAAGGTACCTTTTGGTCCTACCATTCCATTCCTTATATCTACTCCCAAAGCACATTAGTTAAAGTTTTCTGCAGACAATAAAACCAAAAAAAATTGTGTGTGTTATGTCTTCATAGCTATAGAATTAGCAGCTACCAAAATATGTAGTAACATGGACTGGAAGGGAGTAGCACAAACCAGAATGCTGCTTGTTTCCATTAGTATATCTGAATGTTCTTAGTTCCTCTAAGCTCAGTCATACATGTTTGCACCTTTCTTCCTCCATTTCTGAATACAAGGTACACTAAGGTGCACTTTTCACCTTTTCAATTGAAAAACCTCTACAGCTCTTAAGTCTGAAAATCATCCCATTGAGGGCCGTTTTTGGAAAAGTTGTTAAGGAACAGACAACGCATGTTTCCAAGCTGTATTTGGTTATGTCCACTGAGGGTATTTGACATACTAGATTCTGTTATGTACCTTAAATTAATGACCCAAACCAGTAGCTAACTAGATGGTATGAGAAATTTCCACACTGTGACAAAAGTGGCAACGGCTACCAAAGGGGCAGTGTTAAAAAAACCCTCATGTAATACAGTCTTCCATTTACACAACACTGCATTTAAAATTCTATGTAATAGTCTGCATATCTTGTCTTACATGATTCATCCAAGATTGAATCTGGTCATTAAATTATTCCTGTATTTCCCTTTACTTCCAAAAGGAACTAACATTGAAAAGAAAATACTTACTGTCCCACAGGATACCAGCAATGTTTAGTTGTGTAAAACATTTTGCTGAGCTCTTCAATTGTAGGACCTCTTTTGTTCTTTAGCTCTTTTTCATTCAATCTGGATTTCAAAACTTGATCAAGGTTTTCTTCTTTATTATTCACTGGATCTGGCCGTGGTATGGGCTATAAAAACAGTAATGTATACGTATGTCCTTTTTCTCTTTTTTTTTGAGAAATTAAAAAAGCCAGGCTACATAAGAGTAAATTGTAATACTGTCTAACAGCTGAAACCAAAGGAATACAGAAAAATGCCAGCAATTGTACAAGCTGTTTATTGCCCCTGCCTGCCCATCCCAAATGAAACCACACCACTGTGGAGCAGATGTCTAGAAACATCTAATTACCCCGCGTGCTACAGCTGATTACCCTACCCCTAACAGCAGCATTCTTGTCATCATTACTGCTGATCTCATTCTTACAATTCACTAGCTGAATCATAAGCTTCAGTTCTATTAATACAAAAGTGTCCATATTATTCCTAATTAGAGTTTTATTCGTAGTGACAATCATTGTTGCTAAAAAGCTTTTAGCTGATGTGTACCTTTGAGAAGAATGTCACTTCCTAATTTTTTTATGCACCAGCTAAGACAAAGCTGTTTGTTTTCAATGGGAAACCTAACTACTAGCACTATTACAAATATTTTTCCTTGTTTGAGTCTTTTACACCTGTTTTTCCTGAGGCACATGCAATTGACAGATTTAAAAATACTGATATGTAACTTGCAGGCAAAGAGTGCTAAAAGGTTTTAAGTTTCAATGGAGAATTGTCACATTGGGTACTTCAGTAACACAGCTACCAGCTGCAGTATTTTACTAGCACATGAGAACTGGAAATTCAAATAAGAAGTGCACACTAGAAAAGTTTATCTAGATGTTAAATCACAACACTAGACCTACTTTCATCAATGTAAAGAACACACAAAGTACTACTGATAGATAAAAATCAGTATTTAAAGATTTTTCTGGCTTTTAAGAACTCAAGGGTGCTGAATGGAATTTAAAGTGTGAGTTGAAAACAGTAGAGGCAGCATTTCTTTACATTGTCTTGCCCAGACTGTGGCATCTGTGCACAGTCAGACATGTGCACCATAATCTGCATTCTGAACATCCTCTTTGAGTAGTTCATAGACAGACACTAGTTTTCTCTGCAGTGCACAAGTATTTGAGTGCCTTGTTTAATTCTATTTGAGTTACTATATTCTGTGATATCTGAGCTTTTCTTACTCTGCAACTTTCCTTCAACTACGTTCCTCCTTGTGGCGGCAGCTGTATTCATCATTCACTTACCTCACAGACATGTTGATCACATACTAAAAAGTATCTCAGTATTTCAAATTAAAAAAGATGCCCTAAAGACTCAAACCTATGAACTAATAAATGCCTTTACAGGAGTAAGAAATATAAATGTGTACATTTGCACATACTTTTGTATGCTCATATGGAATCTCAAGCGAAGGGTGGTAGCAGACAATTGTCTTCAAATCTGATGTCACTGCAAGTTCCACTTTGCTATGAAAATAAAACAAACATAATTTTCAGAAATGCTGAACAACTGAGCAGTCCAAGTCCCAAAGAAAACTGGATTTGACCCTTCATTTATGTATTCTTAATAATCTTCTATATAAAATAAGGGTCACAATATTTGATCTGAACTTCCAATTTTTTGTTCCCCCAGTCAT
The DNA here is from genome assembly GCA_013399855.1 of Oxyruncus cristatus. Lineage (NCBI taxonomy): Eukaryota > Metazoa > Chordata > Aves > Passeriformes > Cotingidae > Oxyruncus > Oxyruncus cristatus. The sequence continues at coordinate 555,667 of VXAY01004464.1, forward strand.
CTTCATCTTTCTTTGTGAATGGAGAGGGAAAAAGAGCTAAAGAAAGCATTAAAAAAAAGATGGAAATATAGGTTGAACAAGAAGTCTTTAACACTTCAATAGTTACATCCACAACTCTAAACAGATGAGGATAATGACCTCTAGGACAACACACCTTTATAAAAGTATGCCACCTACAATGAAAAAATTGGAAACAAAGCTCTATTTGGGGTTCCAACTTTTCTATTTCTATTCTGTGTTTCTCACTATATTTGTATCGTCTTTTCCCATTTCAACACAAGTTTCCTATGCAGCAGCACAAATATACTGGGACTTTGTTTTAACAATGAGCACCAATGGAAATGACTACTCTAAGCTACTTTTGCTCTTCTGCAAGCAAAACCACAGGGGTACTGGGGTCATCATCAACATGTTGATGTCATCAATATCATCAGAACAGGTCCTGTATCATTTTTAATTACACTTATTTTTTTAAATATTGACTTCACTATCATTACTACTGGAAACAGTACTTTAGCTAAAATTCTTACATATATCCAATACTGGCAGAATATGCATTTGATACCATTATATGACAACTTCATGACAGAGAAAGCAGCCCTGGAGTACACATTACATGAGAAGGCCACACATCAAAGCATGTTTACATACCAGTTGTAATCTTCAGGGAGAACAGAGTATGTAGATTTATGGCAAGCTTGATACACAGCTCCCTCTGCAACAAGAACCCAAGCAAGGAACACTGATGTAATAACAAGCAGAGCTGTGCCCATTTAAGAATGTTTACATTTTCAATTTTCATTCTGTTTCAAATCCTCATCAGGATTATAATCCTACACAGTTTTAGATTAACAAAACCCAAATGCTGTCTAAATAAAAGCTCGCTTTACTGCACAGATTTCTAATACAATCAAAAAAACCAGAGTATCCAGGTAGCTATGACCTATACTTACCTTTCCAATCATTTTCCTAAGAAAATTCACAGTATGAACAAAATATCTACAGAGTTCACCATTAGAGAACATTCTTTATACATACATATGCAAAGAACATTACCTTATGACTTACAGGGAAGATCGTAATTTAATTCATAGCAACATTATTATAAAAATCAAAATTAGGGGCTCTGACTGGGTATGTAGAGAAATGCTTTCCTTACAAGGACAGCCAACAGTGGGACTGCAGCCCAGCAGGTTTGTGCAGTCTCTGTCCTTGGAGAATTCAAAGACTCAACAAGCCCTGAGCGACCCAATGTGTTTGCAGAGCTGACCCTCCTTTAAGGAGGAGCTTGGACCACAAATCACTCAAAGTTCCTTACCCATGGTTTGATTTACATTTTTTTATAGAATCACAAAATCATTTAGATTGAAAAAGACTGTTAAGATCAGAGTCCAAATGCAAACATAATGTAAGGTGTTAAATAGTAATGGTCCCTTACATCATGTTATAGGCATCTTGCCTTCCAAAGTTATTAGTTATCCTAGTTATTGAGAAGTTGAGTTCTGGTAAACTGCAAATAGTTTGCATTTCTTCCCCTTCCTTGCCCACTAACCTCTAAAATGTAACATGTCCATTATATATTACTCTCTTTTCTACCACCTTTACTATCTTGCCTATGTCTTTCTAATTGACAACTAAAACATAGACAAAAATCTAAGAAATAATACTGCCTGTTTCTACATATTCTTATAATGTTTATATTAAATAATGAGATTTTACTGTAGCCTTTTCTCACCACTGTTTGTAAGTCCAAAAAAATAAATTTAAATCTTCACTGATAATCAGTGGTAAGAAGGGTAGTATTTACAAGCTAATTAATAAATTAGAGGAGTATCCTATATGAAACGTGAAAGTTTAAAAAGGAAAAAAAAAAAGGCCAGATCAAGATGTCCTTCAATTATTAGCAGAGAGCACAGACTATCAGGCTTCATTCTGTTCACATAGAAAAGACACTTCCATGCTTCCATTACTTTAAACAGTACAGGACAGAGGTTCTCAAAGAACAAATTTTAACATAGGACTTCTACAATTCATTGCTACTTACTGTGCAGCGGGGCCTGCTTACAGGTTGCTACCGAACGCATCCAAAACAGGGTGGACCATGCAGTTCTAAGTGACGTTGCCATGCTGACAGCAGAGAGGAAACCAGTCCTGGACTCGATGGAACTCAAAGAGACACGTATCCTTTTTCTCTGCAGAACACTCTTTGAAAGAAATCAGTTTCATAACTGTTCAGGATACAGAAGACTAACAGTTAAATTTATTGAATATGTTAAGGATAAATAAAATCTCCTCAATACATTTTTCATTATTTGTCAGTTGTTTAGAGGTCCTTACTATTCACAGTACTGATACCTGCCTTTTTAACAGTAAAAAGCAGTATAAGACTTTATTTACTGAGAGGTAGTCTTTGAAAAAAGCTTCCAATCTTGGGTCTTCTCACAGGTTTTTCTAATGGTACTCACCCACCTAAAATTTGATCCTTCCTTCTGCACACTTCATAGAATTATTCCTGAAACATGTTCTTCTTGTTCACAATGTAAATACCATCACCCAGTATAAAAATAGAAGTACTTATAAATAACACCTACTGTAGTTAACAAACTGCCTAAATGAAGTCAGACGGTTTCATCCATCTCAAAAGCAATACACCTAAAAACTAAGAAACACCGTTTAGAACACCATAAATATTACCCCAGACTTCACAGAAGCAGAAAGACGTCTTATGTTTTCATTGTCTACTGAGGGAAAAAAAAAAAAAACCTGCTTCAAAGAGAAACTTATTAGGATGCTTAAAAAACCCACAATTGTTTAAAGACACAGGACACGTGTGCCAGCAACACGCGGAAACACGAAACCTGACACTTTCATAATTAAATATTTAACTTGAAAAAACAAATAAACCAGTAATCCACCAAAGCGTCCCCAATCCGCAGGAGTCCCCAGTATGAACCCCCCGAGTGTGACCCGCGGCGGTCCGGCCCCTCCGAAAGCACGGAGCCTCTCCCGCGGCCCAGCCCGGCGCTCACCTGCGCGGCACCACCCGCTGCCCGCGCCCGCCGCGCCGGCGGAAGCGGCACCGCCCTCCCGCTCCCGTTCCGGCTCCGGCGGCTCGTCCCGCGGCACGCCGGGACACGTAGTGCGGGCCGGCCGGCCAGGAAGGCCCGGCGCCTACAGTGGTGCTGATACCGATACGGGCACCACCTCTTGCTCCTTCCGCCCTCAGCGCTGCCCCGGCCATGGCCGCAAGCCCCGAGCCGCTTCATTACGTGGTGGAGGGGACGGCTAGGCCGGGCCGGGCCGGGCCGGGCCAGGGGGAGCAAAACGGAATCACAGAATCAGTTAGGTTGGAAAAGACCTCCGAGATCATCGAGTCCAACCTGTGACCGATCTCCACTTAGGCAACTAGACAGTGGCAAAAAGTGTCGTTTTTTGAACGCCTTCAGGGATAGTGACTCCACCACCTCCCTGGGCAGTCCAGTCCAATATTTACAACCCTTTCAGTGAAGAAATAACTCCTGATGCCCAACCTGAACCTCCCCTGGCCCACAGCCTGAGGCCATCTCCTCTGTTCCCGTTGTCCACAAAAATCAGATTGTTAGCCAGTGTGCAACAAGCCAGTAATAACACGCTGCGGATAACACTGTCACTAGTTGCTTGGCAGAAGAGTCTGCCCCCCCTCTGGCTACAACCTCCTTTTACGTAGTAGGAGAGAGCTCTAAGGTCACCCCCAAGGCTCCTCTTCTCCAGGCACCCCAGTTTCCTCAGCCGCTCCTCATAGGATTTACCCTCCAGAGATGTCACCAAACACCTGCCGCTCGCCCTCAGTGCTCCCTGGTGGCCCCTGTGCTGAGTGGACTTCAGGGGCTCAGAAACCCACAGCAGAGGAACTGGGGCACCTCGGCATCAGCAGCAGCTGTTCAGCTGGGGGAGAGGGCACAAAGCCCCAGCAACAGACAGCAGTGCAACTGCCAGTCCCAGGAATGTGCCATAGTCTTATGTTACCTGCAAAATAACCCCCTCTGATCCCACAATTTGAAGTGGTCCCTTAGCACAGAACCCTGTCTGTCTTGTGTGCTCTGGGTGTATGTTTGTGTGTGGATGTGGGACATAAGCATATTAAGCCTTGGTCTAGTTTCCTAGGAAATACTAAATAAAATTAGGCTTCTCTGACTTGTCTTGGAGGCGCTCATGATTAGTTGTCATAGCTCTTTAAAAGATTGTCTAAACTTACTGATGATGAGGACTGTGGTTGACACCACTGATTCTTAGAGGCTTTCTCAAAGAGATATTGTTCACCCATGCAGGAGACAAAAATTCTTTGCTGTCCAGTAGAAACCTTCAAATTAACTCCTTTGACACTTGGAGATGTCTTCAAATCACACCTGTTTCTTTCTGCAGTCTGAGACACTCTTTTTTTAAATCTTCTCTATATTGAGCAGCAACTGTTAAAAAAAAAAATTAAAAACCTCTTGCTAGCCCCTTAAAAATGGTCTCCCAATAAAAACTACTAAATCTCAATATGCTTGAGTATATTAGTCATGATCACAATATAAGAAGACTTCTGTGGTGCTCCTACATTACTGTTTCCTAATCAATTTATTTGCTTTAATCAAGACAATTTTTTTACTCTTCGGTGCCATATGTACTTCCTGAGGACTGCATACAGGCACAGACTCACAGATATGCATGCTCTCAAGTTTGAAAAAGTAGAATTTCTAAGGTTACTGATGCATGTGGCCAACAAGCCTTCTAATGGTGGGATTTTATAGGTATTGAGTCGTTAAGGGCTTAATCAATGAGATTGTGAAGATCAACAAAAGCTCTTTAATTTGGAGCTACAGCCTGTACTGCTTATTTTCAATTACTGTATTTTTTTTCACATAGCAAATGCTTGATGGTTCTCTGGGGAGAACTTCTGATTCCAGACAGGAGGGCAGCCACCAGGAGAATTACCACATTTTTAGTCTTCTCTTTCATATCGCTGCCATGGAATATCACTTGCGAAATTCATCACAGATTGCTAACCATCTTGTCTCTCATGTGAACTCATTGAGAACACTTGACGGCCCTCTGAAATCTTGATTCATAAACCAGCCTTCAGATTCCCTGGATATCCTTATTGCATAATTAGTTTTAAATTAGAGGTAACCTGTGGGTATTTCTGTAAGGATTTTATTCCAGAAATGTGTGCTTTTGAAACATCACTTCAATGGCAAGTCTTGCAATTTAAATCCTACTTCTAAAAGTAGGTACTGCAGAACTTTATTTTTGTTTTTAAAAAGCTGAACCACATACCCTGTTAGGCTTCCAGGCTAATTTTAGGTGGTTTCTATAAAAAGATTTTTTAGGAGATAGTAGATGAGATCTATCCCCTCCCTGACACATAATGTTCCGCGAGTCTATTCTTAGCAGCATGTTCTGACAGATTACAACTTTCTGGTAGGGAGATAGGAATTGCTTAAGGAGAGCTCAGAACCGTGACTACACACTTCTCCAGCATGTCTGGAGATGGGTTATTAATAACTGCCAACGGCCTGGCTTGCTTCAGCAGGTTGTAGACAGAGGAGGGGGAGTTGCTCAGTCTGCATTGGATCAGCAGAAAAGAGGTTGTTTTCTCTGTTAGCTGTAGAGATACTGTGGAGGTGCTAATGGTGAGTTCCAGACCACTGGGACTTCATGTCTTTGAAAATCTGGCACGTTTGGTTTCTAGGTTGCTCTCTCACTGAAGATGAACAATCAACCTGCTCTTACTCAAACAGTCACAAGCTTCTCCAGGAAATGCTCTGACTGATCAGACTTTTGCTATAGTTAGGCAACAAACACCATGTAGTAATGAGATCAGGACTATGTTGGTTGGCTCTGCTTTAGAGGAACAAATTTATAAATCAGAGATGGCGTCTGGACTGTCTTGGGTTTTTTGTGAGCAGTTATACACACGCACACACACACAGAGAGCCCTTCTGAGAAACAGAAATTGGGACCTGGGTGTCCTCTTTTGCTGCGGTGGCATATTCAGGAAATTGTTACTTAGTGAAATCATTCAGGCTGGATTATTGGCAAACTGAGTATAATACTTTTTTTTTTTTTTCATAGAAACCAATGTTTTAAAATCATCCTAGGAAAAAGCATTTTATTTCCTTTATTTCTGTTTAAATCTGGAGTAGAAAAGGTGTTATACAATTGTACCTAGAAGTGGAACTGAATTTGTGAATGGATGGGGGTTTTTTATTGCAAAGGTCGTTTCTTAACAATGGAGATGGGTGGGCCTCTACTCCTGAAATAATGTATCTTAATCTCTGTGAGGTTATCCTATAAATGTAGGCATCTAATTTTTAATGAGACTTTGTTGTTTAATTGTGGTCTTAATTCTCAAGTCTTCTCAAGTTATGTTGCAGACAGATTTCTATGTTTTAAGTCAGTCTGTAAACACCCAGAGTAAAAATCAAGGCTTATGTCACCAAGGCCATCTTAATTCTTTGACATATGTCATGTCATTTTGTCCATCTTGTTACGGGTAAGGAGTGCAGCTGCAACTGTAAATAACTGAGCAGTCATATGCAGCCTTAATAATTTGTGTTTCTATTGATTACCATAGTTCAAGTAGATTTTATGCCTCTGAGCAGCCACTTAATGAAAAAAATCTAAAGTTATTTGCTACAGTGAAGGCTCCTACTCACAGCATCCCATTTTGATGTTCTAAGCTGGTAAAACATATAACTAGTGGGGTGGGGTTTTTTTTCCCCAGTACAGTTTCACTTAGCCCTGCCATTTAGGATAACTCAGAAATTGTCCAGTGACGCATTAAATTAGTGCTAAATGAAAAACACTGCACTTCTGTGCCTCAGTTTCCCCATTTGTACATAGGGATCATAGCCACTCTTGTAATATACTCTGGGGTTTACTGAACGTTTTTAATATAAAATTTAGATATTACTGTGAGAATTCATTCATATGCATACACATACATTGCTGTAGAACAGATTTGCTGCAATACTTGACAAAAATAGAGAAATGTTTTTATGCACAAATAAAGAATCCGGGGTCTGAAATAGAATTCTAATTGCAGTAAGACTTCTATAAGATTGCAAAGAGGGATAGGAGGAGGAAGTAAGATAAGTCAGTCACAGGCTCAGCCGGCCTGGATGCACCCACTCGGTGAGTAACTAACTAACTACATGACAGCAAAAGCTGTCACAGGAAGATGGTCAGCAGCTGTATTGAATTGTTCTGGGAGTATTAATTACCTAATTGCAATTACTTCTTTACCTTTCCTGCCTACAGTGGCATTATAGAGCACTTTGTTGGTGAATAAGCTGGTTACCTAACTGTTCTCAGAATTACTGTAATCCCAGAACAATGTGATGATCATGGATTTGTGGGAGGAGGATTGTTCTCTCCATCCTGGTCTTCACAAAGGTGTGGTGGGACAGGATCAGCTCACCCAACAGAACAGGTCACTGCTATGGAAGGGGGCAATCCTACATGTGCCACCTCTCACTCTGTTTCCTGCTGCTCCTCTTGTGCCAGCTTGGATGCCTCAGTGAGCTGCTCAGAAAAGTAACATAGCCAAAGAAACCCCAAACCAAACAAACTCCTGTACCTTAATAGATACATATGAATGGCAGGAGGGGATCAGGAATATAAGGCAGGGAAAGACAGCAGGAGCTCAGTGTTGTCTACAGCTTCTTCAAAAGGCTAAGAGGCATCCAAAGCTGTGTTAGTAACTCATGTATACTACAAAGGGCAATTTCACTCCCACTTGTGTTACTTTTTGTTGTCACTGGTGCTTGCCAGACCCCATGTAAGCCAAACCAATTCACTGGTACAGCAGAAGACCAGACCGAAGGGCTGGTTTTCAGCCAAGTTAGTGCATTGCATCAGCTCAACAGAACAAACAGTCAAGGAAATGCTGTGTGTGAGGAAGGAGGATGGAACAAGTGAGATGGGAAAGGGAAGTAAGAAGACTTCTTTTTAACAGATTGATTCAGCTTTTTGGTATAACTTAACCTCAAATATGTAGTTTCACATTATCCCTAATGCAGGGAACTATAGACAGCCCCTTTCTCACCCCCTCAGGTATGGGTTCCTGCACATTTGCTTGTGCTTCACCTGCACAGCTGCGTGACTGCCTCTGGCTCACAGAAGCTCACTGCTCATGCACGAACTATTGGTGCTTTTGGTCAGCTCACCTTGGGTGAGATCATGGTGTGAGCTGAGGGAGCAGTGGTGTGTGGCAGAGAAGGAGGGCAGAAACCCTCTTTAGCAGCAATGTAAATACAAAGTGATGTAACCTTGACACAAAAATACACATTCAATAACCACTGTGGAGGCAGACCTTGGTGGAACTATGCTGTAGGAATGAACTCTCATTTGAATGGGGACTACAGGTGACACCAGTCTGACCGAACATTGTACCTAAATTTCCTCTGAAATGCAAATACAAATGTTGCTTTATATAACCAACCAGCAGCCACTGTAGCATGACAATACCACTTTTCTGAAAAGAACCTGCATCTTCAGGCGTTCTGAACTCCTAAGCAAAGCATCAGGGAGCAGCAAGGGTAGCACTGCTTCCTCAGGGTGGGTGAGACAGAAGCTGGCGGCACTCGAAAGTGAGCCGAGCAGTGACTCCATCAACGAGGAGCAGCCCCATGGCGCCAGAGGCCAGTGAGCAGAGCAGTTTGTTTACTGCAGTGGGTCCTGTCAGTGGTCCAAGGGATCATCAGGCAGGACACAGGAACAGGCCAGATCTGAAGCTGGTCCAGGAGCCCCAGAGAGTCAGCTGAGGTACAGCTCAGGAAGGACTCAACACCCAGGCTTGCAGGAGGGTGAGAGTGGATGCTCCTGTTTAGGCTGTCACAGCAATTATGGTCTATTTCTGCACTCAGTGCCCTGACATAAAGCTCTGTTTTCAAAATAGTATCTAACAAAGCCTTTACCAACCATCCAGAGTCTGATATCCTGGAACTGTTTGTCAGCATATATCTGACAAAATACAGCATATGACATTTCCAGATTTGCTCACATTCTGGCTGATGTGCAGAATTTATTTCAGGATGTTAAGGGAGCAAACAGTTAGCAATCACCAGCATCAGACAGAATTCCAGGCAATGAGTCTAAGGAAAGATTTGAATTTAATTTAAACCAACACATAGTATCTAAATTTTTTAGTCTAGCAAAAGAAAAATACCAGTTCGAGTCAGGAAGGGCAGCTGTCTAAATGAGGATGCATGACTTTGTTAATTACAGTACTTGGGATGAAAGCAAGATTTTTTTCCATCAAACCTTTATTTTACATGACCAAAAAAAAAAAAAAAAAAATTGTT
>VXAY01004464.1:568109-590016 GCA_013399855.1 Oxyruncus cristatus
GCAGGCCCGCGCCCATCGCGGGCACTGCCCGCCCCGCGGCCCCGGCGCTGCCCACCGCGGGGCCCTGGGCTCGAAAGGCACCGGGAGCACTCGCCTATCCTCCTCTGCCTCCGTGCGGCTCCTCAGCGGGGGCCCCCGCCCAGCCCCGCTCGCCGGCACAGCTCCCGCCGTGCTCGGGCCGGGGCAGGGCGGCGGCGCCGCGCTCGGGTTCCTCCTCTTTTGCGCTGAGGGACAAGCCGCAGCGAGTAGTTAAACCTGAGTTTAAGCTGGGTGTGAGTCGAGACATCCGCACCGCTGCACGCTGGGTCAGCCCGGTCAGTACGGCGTGCACTCGGAGCTGTCGGCCCGTACGCTGTTAACGTGCCGCGCTGGTGGTTCAGTGTGGTGTTGCGGCTTTGATTTACCGAGCTTTGTAAGGGTTCTCAACTTTGGGGCATTTCCAGCTCACCCTCCGAATTCAGTTTCAGCTTAAGACTGGAATGATGTGGAGTCACTCATGAGGGATACAGATAGCAGCATGGCAAGCTACCCAAAGACAGCTCGGCCGTGTAGCTAGCGTGGTTGATCTTGCTAGGCTGCTGTCTCCTATTCCATTTGCAGTGATGTGAATTGAAGCCCTCAAATGGGTGATTATTCTCTACAAAAGTTACTTACTGATTCCAGTAAGGTTCGTTTTCCCTCGCAGGAAATGACAGCATCCTCATCACCTATTGGAATGAATGAATGTTCATTTATAGCACTGTGAAGCTCTCTTGATTGAGCACACAATGTTGGCAACCATTGTAAAACACATAAATGTAGAATATGTTAAATAATGTATGAGAAAACCCCCCTATATTGTCTCTAAGAAGTCAGATTGTCAAGTAGGTGATAAAGAAGATGAGGTAAAATAAGGTAGAAGTAGTGTTCATCTTGTGTGAAACAGGCTGAACTATGATTACTGCTCAGAATTGTAAGCAGTAAAAGTAAAGAAGACAAATCTTACAGATTGAATTTGATGCTCATCCAGCTGCCTGAGTGCACAGCATGCTAAGCTGAATGTATTTCAGGTGTGAGAGGGAGCACTGATTTGTAATATGGTGGAATTGATATTCATCACAGATTTGCAGTAAGAGCTCAGTCATGAGGCTGGGGTCTGTATTAAATTTTTTTGATTGCTTTTGACAATTCCTTGGAATACAGCTAAGAAGTGCACCAACTTGTAAACTGGTGCATAAATTTCCTTCCTGGCGCTTTTGTTTCTTTCATGCTTTTCTAGAAAAAAACCTGGCACAATTTACACAACTCACTTCACAGATGTGTAATGGTGTGGGAATGTTTCTTTTCCTCCTGTAGAGGAAAGCTGGAGGGCAAAAGAGACCTAGAAACCTCAGATTTTCTATGGAGGATCCCTCTTTGACATTTTTTGGCATTATTATCTATTATAGGGTGGTCTGTGTGGTGGGTTGGGTATTTCCATACATGCATTATCAGTTGTCCGCAGGCAGTCTAGAGCTCCTAAATCTTGGATCGGTTGTGTTAGATGACCGGCTCTACAGCTCTCGCGCTGTGTATGTGTTGGGTTCCCAGATGTGCATATGGTCCAGGACTTGAATCTGGCTAGTTACTACAGCCTCAAAAATGTGCAAAGTCATATTTGGAAATATCACAGCTGCAGAGGTGCAGACACAGAAATACGCCTGCTTGAGACTTCAGGAGTCTTGAGTGAGAATTGTTTTGACCTTTCCTATCGTGCCAATTTTGATGTTAGTGTTAAATTTCCTATTCCTTGTACCTTAAAGGGAGGGGAAGGATTGAACTCAGTTGCTAGTGGGAATTTGAAAGATCGGGAAAGGAAATGGAAGAGAGTGAGATAGGAAAGGAAAGAGCTGTAGAAAGGTAAAATGGCTCCAGTAAAGAAAAACAGATCTTCTTGCTTTGCACAGTAATAAATTTTATGATAAATAAATGGCTTAGGTTACTGTTAGGAAAAGACCATCTCCCTTTGCTCCTCATGCACCCTTTGTGTTGTCATCCAGGGGAGACCGTGGTTGGCTGATAGGGGATAGGAGAGCATATTTGGACTGTAGGGTCTAGCTGGCTGCTCCAAATGCAGTTGGCATTTCTCGTCTTGACCGACTGCTGGCAGATGGCCTGGCTCTCAGGTTGACTAGCAGCCCTGTGCTCCTCAGCCTGCGTCTTCGCTATGCGCAGGCTGTCATCTATCCCAGTAGGAGAGCAGTAGGAGTCGTTGTCTCTACAAGAACTTTGTTTATATTTCCCATACTTTCCTCAAATTCAGCGTAAAGGTGACAGTATGGATGTTGCAAAGCAGTTGTTGCAGAAGATACAGAATTATTCCTGATCTGCTGTCCTCAGATTACTTGGAAACACAGACATTATTGAAGTGTGTGGGGGAATGATCTGTAAGCTCAAGAGATGACTTGCTTTAGAGTTATGAGAGTGTTAGCACGTCACAAATGGTGAGTAGAAAACATTGATATAGTTTTGAATCTTCAGAGATATGATCAGAATTGGAAAACCTATCTTGTGAATAGAGAAGAGCTATTTTTGTTTTCTTCAGTAGTTCAAAACCAGGGGTCTTAGGAGAATCACCTTGACAAAAAAATCTATTAATATAAGGTAAAAGTGGTATGGCACATTTACACAGATATGTGGTTTTGATGCTGTAAACTATTTTTCCCCAAAGTGACTATTTCCAGTATTTAAAGGTGAGCCTTTGCAATAGACAATAAATAAGCTCAGTGGTTTTAACTTTCAAGCACTTATTACATCAATTCTTTCCCATGTTGCAAAGTCACGTACCTGCAGTTGAGTAAGGAATTGAATTGTGTCTGACTTTTTTTCCTTGGCTGACATTCAGTTCACCTCGTTGCTGTGTCAAGTGCAGTCAGTATATCTGAATGGGGTGGGCAATGCTGCCTCGTATGATCTTTTAATTTTTTTTTCCTGCTGTTTTCTTCACTGCAGTGATCTCATAATTCATGATTTCATGTCCAGGTCTGTGTGTTGACTGTACAGCCAGTTGTTAGTAGCTTTTCTGTTACAATCACTGCAGCTGCTCCTATCATGAAGTAACCATCTGAAGGACTATCTGAGACTCCATCAGATTTTTTTCTTGTTAATAAATTTATCGGTGTTAAATTACAGAGGCTTGGATTTCCTCCCCTGCATGACAGTGTGGTGTTGTCTGAGATACTTGTTTCTTGCTATTTACTGTGAGAAGCTATTTCCACATGGCTGTCAGTGAACTACTGCTTGCAGTGTTTTTTGGGACTCTGGGAACACTTGGACTGCTAGTTACAAAATGCTGCCTCACAATGTAAAATTTCTGGGAAGTTTTATGGAGATTCTCTTGGGGTGTGTGGCAATAGGCACCTACAGCATTCTATATTAGAGCTCCGTATAATCAGCTTTGTATGTTTGGGGGTTTTTAAAATATAAATCAGGTATTTAGCTAGCAACTGAAACTTTCTGGAAGTTCTTAAAAAGTAATACTTGCAGCTAACTTGAAGTTTCTTACTTTGTCTTGAAAGCTGTGGACTTCTGAGGCATGTCCTTCTGTCTCCACATGAAAATTTAAGTCACTGCTGCTTTTTAATTTCTCTGACATTTCTGACCACTTTTTTTTTATTTCCGAAATAATAAAAAAAAAGACTTGAGGTAAACTTAATACCTTTTTATGATGTTTCCTATTTGTTTGGTTGGTGATTAGACACAGAAAACATTACTTTTGGACAGTGCTGTTCCTTGACATTTGCCAGAGAAGCTTGGTCTTAGTAATGTCTTTTTGCATCTGGTATGCTGTTTGAATCTTGTGGGCAACTTCAAATTTGATAGAAGAGTTTTTTTGAATTTTAGGATGTGGTTTTGTACTATTCTTCTTAAAACCACCTTCCCTCTGCCCTCCTCCAACAAATGTAGGAATGTGGGAAGGTAATACGCTATTTTGCAACCCTCATTGAGACTTCTTGCCAGGTGACTAGTATGGCATATGCTGGCTGTGATAGTGGGAGGGTATTTAGGCAGATATTGGAAGCCTGAAGCTTTGGAGGACACATCCTTTGTGCAGATGTGGGAGGGAGGCTGAGAAGAAGGCTCAGGTTCAGAGGATAAGAAAACTTTCAAGTCAGGTCAAGGTACAGTTTTAAAAAGAAAATGTTGAGTCTTAATAACATATCCTAAAGAGGACACTGATAACTTTTCACAGCCTTTTCCTTCGAGAAGCTTTTAGTAGACATTGTAGAATAAAAACTGAGGAAAAACCAAGCAAATAATTAAGCTAGAGGCAGTAATGTTGCTTGGACCATTTTGTCTCATCCTTGAGCAACTTTGAGGCACAGACCTATAGTACACCAGGGTTTTTAAGTACTGACGCTAATGGATTTTTATCGCTTTGCATGCAGTTGTTTTATACTGTACTTGTCTGTTATGTTTAAATGGCTTTCAGAGTATCATCAGAATTTGTTGTGTGTAATAGTACAAAAGAAAACCACATTTTCGTAGTTACGTGTGACAGGTGGATTAATAGTGAGAGGCAAGTGGCAAATTTTGCCGTAGATGGTGTGGTGGGTTGAGCCCCTCTGGACACCAGGTGCCCACCAAAGCTGCTCTATCACTGCCCTGCTCAGCTGGGTAGGGGAGAGAAAATACAACCAAAGGCTCCTGGGTCAAGAGAAGCACCGTGAGGGATCACTGGCCCGTTACAGTCCTAGGCAAAACAGACTTGGGGAAGTTAATATCATTTATTACCAATCAAGTCTGAGTAGGGTAATGAGAAATAAAACCTAAATCTTAAAACACCTTCCCCACTGCAGCCTTCTTCTGGGCTCAACTTAATTCCTCGTTTTCCTCTCCTTCTCCCCTGTGAGGGGGATGGAAAATGGGAGTTATGCTCAATTCATCGCATGTTGTCTCTGTTGCTCCTTCCTTCTCAGGGGCAGGACTCCCTGCTCCAGGATGGGGTCCCTCCATGAACTTTTCCAACATAAGTCCTTTCCATGGGCTACAATTCTTCGTGAACTCTTCCAGTGTGGGTCCTTTCCACAAGGTGCAGTCCTTCAGGAACAGACTGCTTCAGCATGGGTCCTCCACAGGGTCACAGGTCTTACCAGCAAATCTACTCCAGTGTGGATTCCTCTCCCCACAGGTCCTGCCTGGAGCCTGCTCCACTGCAGGCATCCAGTTGGGTCGCAGTCTTCTTCGGGCACATCCACCTGCTCCGGCATGGGGTCCTCCGTGGGCTGCAGAGGGACAGCCTGCCTCACTATGGTCTTCCTCATGGGCTGCAGGGGAATCTCTGCTCCAGCACCTGGAGCACCTCCTCCCTCTACTTCTACACTCACCTTGGTGTCTGCAGAGTTGTTGCTCTCACATATTCTCACTCCTTTCTTTGGCTGCTCCTGCCTAGGTTGTTGTTTTTATGTTACCCCAGAGGTGCTGCCACCATTGCTAGTGGGTACAGCCTTGGCCAGCGGCAGGTCCATCTTGGAGCTAGCTGGCATTGGCTCTCTTGGACATAGAGGAAGCTTCTAGCAGCTTCTCGCAGCAGCCACCTCTTTGCCCCCCTCCTTTCCCCCACAACCAGAACCTTGCCACACCAGCCCAGGACAGATGGCATTTGGACAGAAGCTCTGTATGAATTATTGTTTGTTTTAACCATACTTTGATAATTGACTCTACACTGTGTATTAATGCAAACCTCCAATGCAAATGTGCTCCATGAGTTTAAGTGCAGGAATGGTTTACGCTGTTAGCTTAGTGGATTTAGTTATGCCTCACTTTACTGTAGCTGGAGATGCACCATGCAAAGCTTGATCTGTGCTAGTACATAGATAATCCTCTAGGAATTTGCATAGGATCTCAGATTCAGTTCCAAAATCATGTAATCTGTTGTGGAAAATTCAGGAATAAGGTCCTTCTCAGGGGAGAGTGATGCTGACCTTAAAATACCCCCCTTCATGTTACTGTTTGACCACAAGGTCTTCTTCCAAGACTGGGTAGATTCTGGATTATTATTTTTTTTCTTGTGGAAAGACACAGTTACCTGGAGTACACTTGTTTTCATCTCACTGCAGGTGGCTTTGCACTGGTTAAAATTGTGTGGGGATGGGAGCTGGAGAGCCAGAAGTGTGTGAGGGAAGATTGTGAGCGATCTAGAGCTCATGGTGCTTGCTTAGCATGTCTGTAGTTTCCATTTGCTGGACAATTGTCCATAGACTGAGTACTAGTTAATGTTTTCTTACTTTTTTGGGGGTAGGGGATGCCAGATACAGTTGGGGCTGGTGGTAGGGTCTGGGAACCTGCAGGGTGGTAGAATCATTAATGTACAGGAGACATTAGCCCAGTAATGATTTCAGGAAGCGGAGGCATGTGGAATGCTGACACTTGGGGATTATATGGCAAGGAATAGAATTCATGTGGAGGCCAGCTATTGGGAACCGCAAGTGCAGCCTTCTATTTATGATGTCTGACCTTTGCCTTACAGTCTGATGGACTTCGCTGCTAATTCTTTCTTTTTTTCCCTAAAAGATAGATGTTATTGTCAGAAGATTTTCTTCAATGAAGTTGTTTTACAGTGATAAAATTTTAATGTAAACATTTTGAAATCTCTTTGACAATATGACATCTGCTTAGGTAACCAATTTATTTTCAGTAATGCTGGTTACAGCCAGATCTTTACATAATGGTAGCTAATGAATTGATGGGCCCTGGAAGAATTTGTGCCAAAATGTGATGTAATGTTATACTAAGTTTTGAATTAAGTCTCTGTAGTTTTCTGAGAGAGTTTATCGCTATATGTAGAAGACAGTTTTGACTGATAAGTTTCACTTTTCCCTACTGCCTCCCCCTCAAAAATCAAAGCAAAAGCATGCATGCTTTTTTACCTTCTTATGTGCAATTTGTCATGTCTTGGTGCCGGAGATCAGTGTGATCTTCCCCCTTATCGCACTGTGACAGAACAGGAAAGAATTGTCATTTGGCAAGTAGTTATAACTTGTCCATGTGCCAATATACTCCTTTAAGTTTAGCCCTATGGAGCTAAAGCTCTTAGTTTCTATTTCATACCCCAAAATTAATCTGGGCTATTGGATGTAGTTGGAAGATAATGGCACTGGTAGCTGGTGAGGTTTTGCTACAATTAGAATAAAAATGTGAAGCAAATGTATACTCTGTGTACTCTGAATTGAAATGCCAAAGTTGGTTGCTGTACATCTGTTTTTTTACAGAGAGCTGGCACAAGATGGAGAAGTTACCATTTAGTGAAGTTAGATTAACTAGAAGTTCTCTTAGTCTGTGGTTCATTCTTCCAGTAGCTTTCCAGTATCTAAAGTGGACCTACAAAAGAGCTGGAGAAAGACTTTTTACAAGGTCATATAGGGATAGTACAAGGGGGGAGTGGCTTCAAACTGAAAGAGAGTAGGTTTAGATTAGATGTTAAAAAGAAATTCTAAACTGTGAGAGTGGCAAGGGAGTGGAACAGGTTGCCCAGTGGATGCCCCATGTCTGGAAGTGTTCAAGGCCAGGTTGGATGGAGCCCTGAGCAGTATGGTCTAGTGGAAGGTGTCCTTGCCCATGAGAGGGGAGTTGCACTAGATGATCTTTAAATTCCCTTCCAACCCAGACCATTCTATGATTCTGATTCATGTTGAAAAGCCTTACTGTATGAACAGATTTAGCTTGGACTGTGCTGGCACAAAAGTTGCTATGCTGATGAGGTGAACTTAGACTGGGGAACCTATTTGGCTCAGAACTCTGCAGTAAAGGGTATTTCCTGAGCCATATCAGTTCTGTGATCTCATCTGTTACTTGACTTTGTAAATGCTTGGGCTGATGATGGGTGTGTATGGAAGGGTGACTGCACGAATAAGCACTGCTGCTGAGGAGTTAGAGCTTCCCATTTGGGCAAACCTGAGCATTTTGTGAAGAAAGGAAGTGGTGAAGGTAGTTAGAGGTGTGAGTGAAGTTGATCAAGAAGGACAGAGAACTGAAATGGTGGGGAGAAAAGCAATGTGACCCCGTTGTAAACTCAGCAGCTAAAGCCAATGAAGAATGAAACAAATGACTTCCACTCTCAGTGACTAAAAATTAGTGCAACTTAGATGTATTTTTTTTTTTTTAATTAAAAGAAAAAACCTCTCTCTTTTTGCTAATGGTGGTGTATTTTCATCTGTTTTAGAAATCTTCCTGGACGATTTGGCAGGAAATGTCTGATTTCCCTTAGGAAGCAAATATTGACGTGACTGATGAGCAATCAGTTAAACTGAAACATCTCTCTTTTCCCCCATCACATCTTCTCCCTCATAAATTGTTATGTGTGGTACCCTCCAAGTGATAAGTGTTATCATTTCAAGTGTAGCAGAAAATGGAGCCAGTGGTTTTCATTTTAAGTCTGTCATCTCTTTCTCAAAAACTCTTTATTTGCAATATCATTTGCAGAGCCTGAAGCTCTCTATGACATCCTCTCTAAAAGTGGTTCTGGATACAGCAGTTCAAACGCATTCCAGTTAAAAGTTACCGGGTGGTTTATGCTGTGGTGTGTTGACCTTGGCCAGATGCCCACCTAGTGACACTCTCTCCCCACCTCAATCAGGCAGGGGGAGAAAATAAGATGGAAAAACTGATGGGTCAGAACAAAGACAGGGAGATAATTTACAGATTACCATCATAGCAAAACAGACGCAACTTGGGAAAAATTAATTAATTTGCTTCCAAGGAAGATAGAACTGAATGATGAGAAATGGGGACAAAATTAAAACAACACCTTTGCACCCCTTTTCCAATACTCAGCTTCAGTCCTTCACTTCTGACTTTCCAACTTCCCTGCCCCTTATGGATGCAGGAGAATGGGGGGTTGTGGTCAGTCCACAACAGCTCCTCTCTATTCTTTCTTCCTTGTCACACTTTTCGTGTGACCCATGGGCTGCACTGTGGGTATCTGTTCCAGTCTGGTCCTTCATGGGCTACAGACAGTGTCTGCTCTGGTGCTTGGAGCTGTTTCTTACCTTCCTTCTCTGGCCTCCGTGTTCACATTAGTTTTGCTTTAGTTTTTTTTTTTTTCCTTCACTGCTTGCTCTTCCGTCTGTGTGGTGTTTTCTGTCCTCTCTTAAATACATTTTCCCAGGCGTACCACGAGCTTGGCTAATGGGTTCAGCCGTGTCCTGTGGCAGGTTTGTTGGAGCTGGCTGTGTCTGGCATGGTGTAGCTCCTGGCATCTCCCCTCAGAGGTCACCTCTGGAAGCCCCCTTGTTGCCAGCACCTTGACACCTACACCCTGTACATGTGCTCAGATGGTTATGCAGTTTAATTAGATCATGCCAAGTACAAGTTTTATGTCCAAAAAAAGTGAGGTAAGCTGATGCGGATTTCTTCCAACCTGGATGCCTTTTTCATTTTGCCGGTAACTTTTCTTTTAGGCCTTTTTGGGACTATTTGTACAGTGTTGCATCCTATTGTTCCTTTTTAAATGGCTGAGGTTACCAAAAAGTTTGTTTTGTTTGGTAGCCAGCTGTTTAGAGACCTTTGCTTGTAGCACCCGTGGAAGAAATGTGTTAAGAGATGTGCAGATTTCATTCGTTTGTACTGATGGAAGATGTTTTTACCCACGACCAATGCTAATTGTTCCTTGGTTTCTGTTGGAAGTTATTGTCCCCTGCTGGATGGCAGTAGTTTGTATGCAACCAGTCAGCATTTTTCAGGTTAAAGATCTAGTTAAGGGAATGTAGCTCATGTTTTCTGAGTTGCATTGAGAATGCTGACAGGGTTTACCTTCTCAGTAGGTTTGCAGGATGGTGATCTCTGGAAAGGGGACAGCAATAAACACTGGTACTTGAGCTGTAGTTCCTGTTGTAGATTAAGTCCTATTAAGACAAAGATACTCATCCTTCATCTCTCTTCCCTGATCCGTTCAGACAGAATAAAGCCACCTAGGGTTAGTTGAACCTACAAATAAGGGTATATACTACCTTTATTTTTTCACTGTCTGAACTAGGTTAGAGAGGGTTTGTACCTGGCCTCAGCCTGACAAAGTTGTGGGAGTGTAACCTCCATCTTAGTAGGTGATGCTGAAGGAAAATTTCTTGACTACTGCATAGTGAGTTGAACTAGTAAATGTGCTGCTGAAAATATGAGGAAAGATTCATTCCCTTGAGACTTTGTGTAAAGATGTGGCATTGTGCCATTTTAAATACTTAGCAACTTTAAGACCTGCAGTGTTTTCTCTTTATATGAGGCCATTATTAATGTTTTCAGTTTCAAATTTTCAGAATAATTTTATCACAAGTATGTCAACCTCTGAAAGGCTTTATGAAGTTATCTTTCTTTTTAAGGTACTAGCATAAAGTTGCTAGCCATAAGGATGCTTTTCTGTAGTCTTAAAGCTATAAAAGGTTCTTAGATAACTGTTTATAACAAGTAAGAATATATGCAGAGTCTTTGGTGTTTAAGACTTTAATAGATGGATCAAGACTTTAATTTAGCAGTTTACCATCTGTTACTGAAATTAGCCCTCTTGGTAGTTAAGCTTCTTCCTTTGGAATGAGGAGGTACCCTCTGCATTTCCTTTTTAGGTTGGTTACAGAATAGTAATCTGTCATGCTAGTATCTTGCTATGATTAACACTACAGTCTCAACTCTTTAAACCAGCCCTTTCACCAAAAGGAGCAGTGTGTTCTCCCATCATTCTGACAGCATGTGTTTGTACCCTGCTTTTTGTTGGCACAGCTGTTTGCATGGACACATGGTGAACTGCATCAGGGACTCTTTTCTCTTGCATGACTTCTTTTTTCTTTCTTTTCTTCCAGTTTGGCTACGTGTTATATTGGACCATGAGGTCAAGAGACGGCTATACAGGCAAAAGTGAGAGTGCATAATAGGCTGAAGTGGAAAGGCAGCACAGCTTTTTTTTTTTTTTTTTCCTTTCCCTAGTGGCCATTCATTTATCAGCTTAAAATATTCAGACCTTGTAAGGTGTTGAGATTTCTCTAAACTCCCTTGGTTCTGATGGTTCTTTACGAAGTTCACGAGGTGATTTCCCAGCTGGTATTAAAGGAGTGTGTAGAGCAGAAGACTGTTCTGTCAAAAAGTGTATTCCTTCAGTTGTAACACTCATTAAGGATCACTGTATTTAATATGTGGAATAATATGCAGTATTTTTTACTTATTGAAGGTAACGGTATAGCAGTAATATTGAATATGTAATGAGAAAACTGGGGTGTCAGGAAAATGACCATGCAGGTGGCTGAATTACTAAGCAAAGCGAATTTGGCTGGAGAGGAGCTTGGATTTCTTCTTGGAGCTACTTTGTGCTGACTTTGCAAGCAAGCTTGTCTTAAATTCTAGTGGCTTTCGTACAGTAGCTTTGAAGTTCATGTGTTTTAGAGGTGATATATATTGATTTGTTCTTAATTTTTTTTGGCCACATCTCCTGGCAGGCAGTGTAAAATTTGTGGTGATTAACTATTGCCCTAGTGCGGGGAACAGAATTGCAGTTACTTTTCCAAACAAAGAATAGCACTCCTTTCTAAACAGCAATGAAGAAGCTTTAAAAACTGTCTAACCCCATGCAGAAATTTCTTCCTTCAGTACTGGAGTGGTCTCTGTCAGACAGGGAAGCTTTAGAGATTACAGTTCAGCTGCAGTGGCTCTGTTGTGTAAGATTAATGTTGGTGTGTTTTTGCAAATACTTTCATAGGAGAGTCTTCTTATTGTAGTTATTTGCCACTTTTGTATTTTGCCACTACATTTGTAGTTATTTGTTTGGTCCTGCCTTAGTCTGTTGATAGCAAACAAGACTTCTGAAGTAGCTTTTTGTTTTTCGAAAACGTAGTGTGCAAAAATCTTTTTTTAATTGTTTTGACTGAGGCCTTGGCAGCTTGAGGCTTTTGTAAACACTTCTGCAAGACTGTGAATGATTAAAATAGTATATTTCTAATGGATTCCTCCTTTCTAGCTCGTTCATATCTCCATGTGCATTAGCAGTTGATTTTCTTGTATGTCTATATGGAAGCATCTTCCGGGGTGTTCGGTTCACTTCCTTAAAGAAGTGCTCTGTCTTGTTCTGTGTGTAAGAACAAGGAGAATCCTGATGGTTATGCCTGCTTTTCAGTAACTTTTTTTTCTCTTTCACTGAAAGCAGGATGACCAAGTGAAAACTCAGTGTGGATCACATGCCCCTGCAGATCTGGCTCTCTTTGTGTGGCTTCTCTTACTCTTGGCAACTTCAAAACCCCTCGCCTCCATCCTGCTCAGTTGGTGTCTTCTAAAGATCCCAGTGTTCTCTCTCTTCTTGAGGCTTCTTGTCCTCACAGGTTACTGTAAAAACAGGTTGACGGTTTCTTCCCCCTCAGGTACAATTAGTTTTCAATTTAATGTCTTCATAGAAGAATAGCTATGCAGAATGTCAGCTACACCATCTGTCCCATCCGTATCATCTGTCACTCTGCTTCAGGCCACCTGCGATAATAAGGAAAGCTTAGCGTCTGCTTGTCAAAGCCCCTTCAGCACTTCTGTGCTTTCTAACCACTTAATTAAAAATAAAAAAAGATAAAATTGGGAGGGGAGGCATAATCAGTTGTGAATAAAAGATTTTTTGATTATTTTTTTTTCAAAGTACTGACTGGCATGTATCTTCCTTTTGGGTTTGTTAGTTTCTTTTAGTCAGTGGAAATTATGACATTACTTGGAATTGGAAAAAGTGGAGTAAATGTGGGATTGAGAAGAGATCTAAAATCTAAAAACATTGCAGAGTATGACAAATAGAAATAACTGTCTACGGCAGCATGGGACACTTCATTAAAAGCTTTAGAGCTCAAACTATGTCCTGAAATCTCTTCTGTGAAATTTACTTCAATATGCTAGAGGAGAGCTAATAAAAACCACTATAAATTACTGTTCTGGAACACTTACTTGATGGGAATTTCTATTCTCAAGAAGACAAAATTAACTATTCTATTGTAAAAACATTTATTGTGAGCGGCAGAACTGCAAACCCCAATTTTCTCAGATTTATCCTTTATCCTTTTTAGCATGTTTATATATGAGTGTTCTAGCTCTTTCTATCCTTATTAGTGGGGATTTTTGCTGGGCAAGGATAGTATATACTTCATTGGAATAAACTGGCCAACAGCAGTAGTAGTATTGGAGTTCTTCATGTCTTCCTCTTTAGTAGCACTGAGCTTGGTTAGTCTTAGCCACTGACAGCTTACAAAGTGTACAGATCATGTGAAATTGGACAAAGGGTTCAAAGGCAGTTTAGGGAGAAAGGGAGAAGTAATGGATTGCATAAAACTCACTTCCTCAGCTAAAAAAGTGTTAGACTTTGCCTAAAAAAATGTGGGAAAGTCAGGTATTGCATATGCTTGATTGTCCTGATTAGTTTAAAAAGGTGAGAATCTAAAATTTTAATTAGAAGAGACTGATTTATTTGAACATGTTTGAGAGACTTTTTTCATTGGGTAGCCATCCTCTGGGAAAAGTAGTATGAAGTTACAAAATAAGAATAATGTGTAGTTAAACATTTCTTCGTTTGCTCCACATCTCATGATTCTTTTGTGGGTGATTTACAGGGTGATAGGTGTTTCTTTTTTCTTTTGGTGTGTGTGGTTTTTTTGGTTTTGTTTTTAAATTGGTAATGTACACTTAAAAAAATTAAAATCTTGAGGCAGTTCAGTTTCCTGACCTGGTACATAGTGTTGCCCTATATACTCAGAATTTTTTCTCTCTAATAATACTTATTTCTCAAATTTTTATGGCAAATCAAATTTATTTTAGTATCCACATGTCTATAACTGCCCATCTTACTGTAAAACATGCAAAATCAAGTCTCTGTAGTCACCTTAGAACTGGGCCTAGTTGTCCAAGCATTTCATATGCTTAAACCTTAAAACGTAACTTTTTGATTAATTTCTCCCTTTCTGTTCCTTTTCCACAGTTTCCCGCAAAATGTATTTAAGATATTATTATAAATGTCTTTATGACTGCAGGACAAAAATCTTAGTTACTCTCAGAATTTAGGAGGTGGTGTTGATGTATTTAAGTACAAACATTACACTTTCTTTTAATAAATGGCATCTTTCTTGGGTTTTTCGTAGTCTAACAGGCTTGTCTTTGTTACACTGTTTTAAAAAGATGCCTTTTCTGAAGCAAAAGATGCTTCTGAGCTTTTGCACAAAGCAAAAGTTTGTTTGTATCGGAGAAGTTTAGCCTGGGCTGTGGCAGAGCCTGGCAGGTGTGGAAGATGAGTATCAACCAATTCCCTCACTGATTTCTTGCAAATATTCCTCCTCATTTCTGTTTGGAAAGAGCTTCAGTTATGCCAGTAGTGATGGAGCTCCATGCACAGCGCAGGAAACAAGATGTGCTTCCCTGAAGGATTTTTCATGTAATATTAATGTTCGCCAAGGGGCCTGCATGTGTTCAGGGTAGCCTCAGTATAGCGTGGCTGTGCTTTTCTTTGTGCTCCCCTTTTCTGTGGGGTTTTATAGCGTAATGACCACACCCATGTAATGTGGGGGCATAAAGGGTCGCTCTGAAAGGGGTGACATACCAGCAGTGGAATAGCCCCTTCGGTATTATGGGGTGTCCTGATTCAAAGAACTGTTTTTCTCGTACGTGGGCGCTCTCATTGTTTACTGACAAATGGTTTTTAGTGGCAAATGTGCAGCTTGCAGCCAGGCGTTGCTCCCTCAGTTATGCTCGCAGGTGGAAGTGCTGAGGCTACTGCCAGAGAACTGCTGATTCTGGGTTATTTTAAGCCAGGATTGGCTGCCCAGTATTGTTACAGTCAGCATACTGGCATAACTAGGGAGGCAGTCTGGGGACCAGAGGGACTAGAGAGAGCAAGGGACTGCTGAGATCAGCCCAGCTATTAAAATGTGTTATCCTTAATATTGAAAAAAAAAAAATGCATCTAGTGTGCCCATCAGAACCAAAGCCACAATTTGCCTGCAAGCATATCTGGCAAAGTCGAAGTCATAGCAGCTGTGAAGAAGTTTAAAAATTGGTCTTTTCCTTAAGTTCCTTATTTTTAAATTTTGAGTTGAACTCACTGTGTTAATTTGTATTTGGCATAAGACACTTTCCTCATGCAGAACTGTCAATAAGTATATGGTCCTTCGTAGGTGGAAATCCAAATTGTCCCATTTACCTGTGGCAGCACTCATACTGAAACCTTGCTGAAAGAAACTGAGAATGTTTTATGCATTTACAGGGATAATCTATAGTTTCTTACTGACTTTTCATACCATGGAACGTAAACTATCAGAAGTTGTTATAACTACTTTTCTACGCCATTGGTGTACAAGTAAATAGCCAGCAGCATACAAAGTTACGAGTAAGTTACAAATTTATGAGTATTATTTAAAATATACTCATAGAAGTGAGTGTAGACAGCTCAAAGAAGCTTGGATGGCCTTCCAGCAAGGTGTATGAGTGGCATTGGCAGCTAATGTCTATGAAGATAAGTAGGCAAAACAAGGAAGTAGACCAGATATATTTATTTTTAGGTTTGCATATGTACATAGTAATAACTTCAATATTATGATTTGTGGGACCTTAACAATTCAGAGTAATTGGATTTTGGCATTAATTACCGTGACTTCACTTTATATATTGATTAGTTTTTGTAAAGTGAGGTGTTGTTTAACTGCATTGAGACAGGCATATTGCTTAAATGTTGTGTACATTTATTTCTACAAAATGATAATGTAACAGCCCAGTTATGGTCAAAGAATTTATGAAGCTAAGTAGAGGTAATCTGTCTGTTTTGTGCTTGTGTTAAAGAGAGACTTACTATATTGGAAAGAGAGTATTTACAAGAACATGTACTGACAGGAGAAGGAAAAATGCCTTCAAACCGAAAGACATTAGGTTTAGATTAGATGTTAGGAAGAAATTCTGTTGTGAGGGTGGTGAGGCCCTGGAACGGGTTGCCCAGAGAAGTTGTGGATGCTCCATCCTTGGAAGTGCTTAAGGCCAGGTTGGATGGGGTCCTGAGCAGTCTGGTCTAGTGGAAGGTGTCCCTGCCCATCACAGGGGTTTGAGGTCCCTTTCAACCCAGACCATTTTTTGATTTTATGATTAATGTTATTGTAGGCATATGGAATAAATATTCTATAAAACTGAAGTAATAAATTAATGTTACACCTACAAGTTGCTACTTTTTGTCAGTAAAAACAGATAACTTTTCTTTGTGAAACCCAGCACAGAAAGGTGGTGAAAAAATTAACTGTACATAGTAAAAGCAAGCTAGAATTACAGTAGGAAATGGGACTAAAATTACCCGAGCAAATGAGGCTTCAGCAGGATTTCTTGTCTCTGCCTAATGTCCTTTTTCCTATTTTGGCCTCGGGTTCTTCTGTATAAAGAGTAGAATGGTGCCAGGTGAAGGCTGGCAGAGGAGAGGGAAGATGTGCAGGACTTGCTTGGTCTGTCTGCTCAGTGCATTAGCAGGATGGACGGTCAGAACGTGGGCAGCTCTTACCTGTGGTCACGGCTTGTGCCTGAGGTAGGACTGGTGCTGTAGGCAGAAGAATTGAGCAACAAAGAATACAAATCATTGTAGGAAACCAGGCTTCCCTAAGTTTGCTGCTTATAGAACAACTAACTGTCTCCTACTATCCTTTATAGTGACTTTAAACACAGTTCTATTTAAGCTGAAAGTGCTCACACCAAAGCTGTGTTATTTATGCATATATATGTGTAAATATATAAAACATCCTTAAAACACACCTGTAGTGTTGCAGCAGAGTAGCAGTTTAAATTCTTTGAAGGTGGATCTGATTCCAGTACAAATGTTCAGCTTAATAAACCAGTCCACTCTTGTTAGAGTAAACCTTGAACACTTTCTGAGAGTGATTAATACCTTTGGCTTTTCACTTACAGGAGTTTCTATTAAGGTAGAATGGGAAATGCTTTTGGTGTTTTCATTGGGATATTATTTAACATGCTTTTAAGGTATATGGAAAACATACAGCACCTTGGCAGTAGTTTAACCAAAAGTTAAGAAATTTGAGGACAGCTGAATTGTTATCTATTACTGAGCGCTACAGAAGCACACACAGCAGGTGAGGGATCTAAAAGGAGATGAGTACCAGTTTACCATGGCCTTGTCTTCTTTCTGTAGGTATTATTTGGCTTTAAGGTATTTGTCTATTTTTGTTTCTCTGAATGTAGGCAAAATGAATGCTTGTTATTTTTAAAATGGTTTGTACAGGCCATGTTTATTTTACATGGGTTGTATTTGTTACATTGCCTCCTCTTCTTTTAGGAAACCCAGCGCTTGCTGGCGGAGCCAGTTCCTGGGATAAAAGCAGAGCCAGATGAAAGCAACGCACGCTATTTTCACGTGGTCATTGCAGGTCCACAGGATTCCCCCTTCGAGGGTGGGACATTTAAACTTGAACTATTCCTTCCAGAAGAATATCCAATGGCAGCTCCTAAAGTACGTTTCATGACCAAAATTTACCATCCTAATGTAGACAAGCTGGGAAGAATATGTTTAGATATTTTGAAAGGTAAGTGCTACTATGTGCTACTTCCTCTTTATCTTATTAAGTACAGAAGTTTTTAAATTGACCCTAAAAAGAGTTTTCATATGTTCAAAGAGTAATACGTTTAAAGAAAAATATGTTTAAAGAATTATTCTTTAATCTGGCAAACGTGCTGTTTCTGTAGACTGTGGTGAATATGGTGTTTCACAGTGCTATAAATGTCTCTTCAGATAAATGGTCCCCAGCTTTGCAGATTCGTACAGTTCTGCTATCAATCCAGGCTTTGTTAAGCGCTCCCAATCCAGATGATCCACTAGCAAATGATGTAGCTGAGCAATGGAAGACCAATGAAGCCCAAGCCATAGAAACAGGTGATGTATCTTGTACTTTTTTTTTTGTTTTTGTTTCAGGAATAGCTTATTACTCACTGGCTGGGGAATGTAAATCCTGACCTCTTGTTTTATGTCTGCAGCTTGCAGTAAACAATTATTGCATACTGTCGTAGTCCAGGTACCCTAAACGTGCTTGAGATGTTCTATTTTCAAACCTGTGAGGCTTGCTAGAAGAAAAGATCTCTTGATCTGTTTTATCTTGAGTTTTCATGGTTTGAATTTGCATTTGTGTTAAAATGAAAGAGCACACCACTGCTTTTCCTCTAAAGCTTAAGGAACAGGTTATCAGGTTCCAAGAAGTACATCTCTTTGATACCTGCTTCTGTTGCAGGCTATAGTGGATCGAGTTACTATGTTATACCTCTTCACTTTTGGATCCACTGCTGTCAGGCTGCTTCTATAACATACAAAAGTTGACAGCTTCTGGAATTCAAAATTGCACTTAAAGATTTCAGAACTGATTTATTTTGTGTGCTTGCAGCAGTGATGTAAAAACATGTCTTTAAAAATACGTATTTAAAATTTCTTTAATCAAGCCTGAACAATACATCTTGTCTTAAATGTGTTTCTTTTTCTTTACAGCCAGAGCATGGACTAGGCTATATGCCATGAATAATATTTAAATGCGCTTTGAACATCAAGTGTGCATCACTTCTCCTGTTCTGCCAAGACCTCTTCCTTTTTTTGTTTGCATTTAATGGACACAGTCTTAGAAACATTACAGAATAAAAGCCCAGACATCTTCAGTCCTTTGGTGATTAAATGCACATTAGCAAATCTGTGTCTTGTCCTAATTCACTGTTGTACCGCATGAGCAGAGGCTAGAAGTATCATCTGGATTGTTGTGAAATTGTTTGAAAGCAGCAGCACATCTCTGCTTTTAATCATTTTTCCCGTCATGGTTTAAGTATAAGCACTGTGAATGAAGGTAGGCAGGGTTAGCTGCGGGGCTTTTTGTTTTAATTTTGTGGGCTCCTCCTCCCTTTTTATGGTGATGCTAATTGCATTGGTAAAAGCAGCTAACCAGTTATACTTTAGAATATACCCTCTAGCCCAGTCTAACTTAGACGCTGTAGATGGACAAGCTTCATTGTTTGAACAAAAAATGGGAACATTAAACATCCACCACCTTCACTAATAATATTGTGATTCTGCTGTCAAGTGTAGAAAAATCCCTCCAAGAAAAAGCTTGTGACCATTTTGTATGGCTTGTCTGGAAAATCTCCTGTAAATCTTATGTTTTAGTAAAATATTTTTTGTTATTCTACTTTGCCTTTGTACAGTTTATTTTGCTGTGTTTTCATTTCTCTAATGTGACAATCGTATTTAAAAAAATTGAATCCAGAGTTGACAATTTGTCTTTACCAGTCTGAGAGATTAAACAGTAAAGAGGTGGAGTTCACAAGGGATTTTTTTTTGCTTCCGTTTGCTGACTTTTTTTATTAGTTTGTGTTATGTGGGTGACCTTACCTGGCCAGTTTAGTATGAAATTGCATTTGGAGTGACTTTTAGAAACAAGTCTGATGTAACAATTGTGACCCTAATTTTAGTAATGCGTCAGTATGTATTTTCATGGAAATAAGCAGAATGAAATAGGAGGTTGAGAGCAAACGACAACACTAATTATGAATATCTATGTAACTTCTCTTTGCTGATTGTCATCAGATGTTATGCAGCACGGTTTTCTAACTTCTTTAATTCCTGCCCTCTATTAACGTGAAAAACCAGTATGTAGAACCACTGTTACAGCCAGCTTGTGTATTGACTGATGTCTGCTTAACCACTTATAGCCAGCACCTCGTAACACTGGTTTTCTCTACAAGCCTTATTAAGCAACTTACTTGAGCAACTGCTCAGCTTAAATAGCAGCAAAGCTTCTTTATTGGAGGGAAGGAAAGTGATGAACAAATTCCTTCTCATCCTTGTATTTTGTGTATGCATCTTGTCTGGGAATCCAGGATCTTTTCTGGGAACCCATGTAATCGCTTCCTTTCATTTCTTGTATTTCTATTCTCTTCCTTTCCCCAAGCCCTCTCCCTCACAAAAACAAACAAACAAACAAAAAAAGGAAAAAATAAAAGCTTAAAAGCTTTTGGTGAGGCCAACCTGAAGTGTATAAATGACAGCTTGTAGTGGTTGCAGTAGGGAGTGTTTTGTCATGCAGTTCAGGGGTATGGTTATGTAGTCTTTTGGTATTCTCCCTCTTTCACCTCTTCTTACTCGTGTCATCTGAAATTTCTATAGAATGTGGTGTATTTATTGTGCTCTTATGTAAGATGAAGAATATCTATTAAAAACTACGTTTTCCAACAGACAGCGCTTTCAGTGGTTGGTGACCGGTATTGTCCCTCAATGTTCTCTGTAACATGGTTGAAGCTTAGTTCAGAATTCAGCTTTTTCACAAAACTGACTTATAAAAGAACCGTGTTGAATGTAAGCCAGAGTTGTGTTCAGGGCTCATGACATGTTTTTCAGCATGGGTAAGCACCATTAACCCTGCCTTCTCCTTACAAACGAGCGTGTGTTTGGCTTTAGCTGGCGGATGTCTCATAGCTGCTGTTAGCACGGACAACTTTCATGGCAGGCAGCTAAGAATAAGCGAGCTGTAGACTTGGATTCACTTCACCTACCTCTTAAAGCTTTATGTTACACCATATATGCAGCTTTCCTCAGCTGTGTCTCTCACCTAAGGGTGAGTGACACACCCAGAGGACAGTCGGACCCACCTAAGCATCCTGTTTGAAAGTGGCTTTCCCTTCCTTCAATAGAGAAACTGGACCTAAGCTGGCACTTAAACCATTAAACTTCATAGGTGGGATGAATCCAGACCCAGGTGATGTATATTAAATAATACTTGTTTTACTTTTAAACCTGATTTAAGAGCCCCGTGTAAAACCAATCTGGGAATTCCATTCCAGCTTATGCCGAGGAACATGTGAAGCTTTTAGGCTAAATTGTTCAAAGCCAGTTAGATATAACCTTTTCCTCAGTAAAGCAGGTGTGTACTCCCAGCTGTTACGTGAAACTCTGTTATTTCTGTTACATCTGCCATTGCAGCTGATAAGCAAATGCAGCTGTCTTTTAGGGAGCAGTAGTTTTATCTCAGTTTCTAGTATACGTGTCTGTTGGAAATGGGTTTCCTCTACTGTTACTGGTGCTATGTGTCAAATGTCCTAAAATCCTGAGCAAGAGTGATGACATTGCATTTTATATGTTAGTGTTTGGGTAGTAACTGTGTGGCTGTTGAGTCTGGGTTATCACATGGGCTCTACAGCCACACATGCAAAATACTTTTGCAGTAGTTTCCTGTAGATCCAGAGGAGGGTTTGGAAGGCTTTTGGTTTTGCATCAAACATTCAGTGGTGGTTTCTTAACATGTAGCCATGTTCTCTCATGGGTGTGAAGTGTATGATCATTTGGAACTGATGGAACAGGTTTTTTGTATTTTAGCTGACTTTAGTCTAAACCAAGTGAAACATTGCTTCTATGGCTTTCAAAAAAGTGTATTTCTAACACATTGAGACTATTGTGAAACACCTTAATGGACTAGTGACATAAAAAATTGTGACATCTCTATTTATATACATTCCTTGGGTTGGTTTTGGTTTTTTTTTGGTTTTTTTTTTTGAGGGTTAAGGTAAAATGTCTGGTAGGTTTTGTCAATAACATGTCTTGACTGTAATGTAATATGACACTGAAATAAAAGGAAGAGTGATTATTCATAACTTAGACACTGAGCTTCATTTAACGGTAGGGGGCTGCCATCAGTGTGCAGTGGTTTCCTAACAGTTCTTAACATCTGGTAAAATAAGAAAGATAACCTTGATAACTTCTCTCATAACTCACGTTTCAACTGCTGTGGCTTCTCCCTGGCATAGTAAGGGGAGAGAAGAGCAGCACCTCTGTCCTAAAAGCTGTCAGAGGAGACTGCTCTGGTACACAGCTCAGAGGATGGTGGGTTTTGTTTGTTGTTCATGTTTTCATTTTGTTTGTTTGGGGTTTTTTTGTGTGGTCGCCCCCCCCCCC